>JAPDSC010056393.1:30492-58880 GCA_026290005.1 Latrodectus geometricus | reverse complement strand
ATTTTGCAAGTAAAAGCCCTTTTATTTTTAAGGGTATATTTAGCGTATACGAAAACTCGGATTACATTAGAAATAACTTCTACTACAAGTTTCATGGTCGTGGGGACTTTGTCGGTTAGGGCGTTGTTCTCGTTACCGTAAGGTAGTGAGTTAGAATCCTGGGTTAGCCGATGATCCATCGTGGTCACTAAGGGTAATTGAAGCATTTAAAATATGTCATGGTCGCAAAGTCCTCCACGTTCTCGTTTCAAATTAATGCCTCTTGGAGTGGAGCCAAGCTATGGGTGTTCTCTGGCTTCAATCTCTAAATTAGAAAACCCGGATGGTTCTGTCATCCATGGGCCAAGATCGTACTTCTACCTTCTTATGAAGGTGCTGTGTTCAAAAACGGAAGATGCTCTTTCTGATTTCATTCGCAAGTATCTGTCGGGCGGACTTGCTTGCCTTCGCCAAGTGTTATAAGTAATAACAACATAGTCTTCATACTTTTTGAAAAATAGAAACCACAAGTACACATGTGAAATAATTAATTCTTGAAGTAATATCAAAAAAATGTATAGCTTTACAAAATTTATTGCAGCCAAATCATTATTAAAGCTTACACAATAAGTTGTTAAATTTATTAAATTAAAATTCGCAATTTTGCATATGGTGAATAAGAATTATTTTTAAGAATTATTATTTTTACCAATTGCAATACACGTTTCCCACACAGACAACTATTTCTAAATGAATCAAATCCATGGTGTGAAACGTGTGATGAACCATACGCAATTTATCATATTTTAATTTCATGTCATTATTTCAACCATCAATGTTTACAATTTTTTAAAACTGATATTTTAACCTTTTCTGATTTGTTGGGAGAGCCATCCGCAGAAAACTTTTTGCCTTTTTAAAGGTGATTGGTTTTCTTAATTTTATTTAAATTTTATGACTTTAATTTTAAAAATTTTATTTTTACTTTATTTTACTTACTTAGATTTTAAGAGAAATATATACTTTTATTTTTGTTTTTTAATCTTTTAGCGTTGAGTTTGGGCTTTGTTGATAAAACTTTTCATTAAAACTCATTATAACTTTTCATTTTAATTTTTTGGTGCAGCTTGTCCTTTTTGGAACAAGCGCCACAAAACCGAACCAGCAAACCAATCTACCAACTGCAAGTTTTTAAGTATACAATGTATACATAAATTGTGAAATAATACATTTAAAAAGATTTTTCTAAAATGTTTCCAAATTATAACTAGTCATAACTATTTAGGCTTACCTAAATCTTTTTGCACTTAAAATGATAAATAAAATATATATATTAATGCTTAATCAGGTATTCTATATAAATGATAAAATTAGTTGTTAAAATAAAATAAAATTATAACACACTATTTTTTTGAGTATAGTTTTTTCTGACTTAGTAGATTTCTCTGTAAAATCTGTAACTATTTTTTTTACTTATTCTTCAAATGGCAGAAAATGCATAAATATATATCCGCCAATAAAATTTTAAAAAACTTAAACACCAATTTACATTAGCTATTAAAATAAAATGAAGTTCAGCTATCATCAGCTATAAATGAATTTAACAGGTAATTTAAATTCCATAATAAATATGTTGCAAATCATCTATTACAAACACAGTTTACTTGAAGAAAGAAAACAATTCATAGATTGAAAAATAATTTCTATTCCGTGTGTGTTTAGGAATATTTATTTAATTTATGAAGATTAATACGAGCCTTTATCAATTAACTTATTATTAATGCTCAATAATTAGCGACTTTTATTTATTATTATAGCTACAGTATTCAAATATATTTATATTCCTTTTAATTAATTTATTTATTTAATAATTAAATTATTTATAATAATGAATAAAAACGTTTACTTATTATAATGAAAAAGTACTTATCTAAACTGCTTCGAAATTACACTTATAAATTAACTAGAGGAAAGAAATTTCATAATAAATATTAAATAACCTGGTATCTCGCAGAGTAAAGGAGATTCCATATTTAATATTAAAGTATATATAAATATATTTTGTTATTTTTCTAAAACATAATTGCTCTTCATATCCTTTATTATATCGTTATTTTTTCCTTTTATTCTTACCCTAATAAAACGTAGCTTACTTTCTAAGAAATATTGAAATATAACGCAGAATAAACTAATTTTAAGTTCGTGCGATTAATAAATTACCCAGAATAGTTAATTCATTAGTTTAACAGTAATATATGCGCATATTTTAGTAAAAAAAATAACTGAGTTATTCGTGCATTATTAATTAAAATTGGAATACAATTTTCATGCACTTTTCATTCATATAGAAGAATTACAAGGTATTCCTGGAAATGCTAAAATAATAATTATTTTGCAGTGTTTTAATAAAAGCTAACTAACAGTTTGAGAGAGCATTAATTACAAAATAGTTTAAACTGAATGGTCCTTTTTAGGACACTTTTTAGTTTAAAATATTTTACCTCTGAGACAGAGAATTTTTTTTTATACTAATATTTTGTCAACAGAGCCATATTCATAAATATAGGTAACTTTTTATTGTTGTACATGTACAGATGCTTCCAAAACTATGCGCAGAACATTTAATAAATGTTTTTACTCTTCCTGTTATTCTATGTAAAGCACAAAATGTAATAAATTTTTAAATTAATTTTGCATTGAAAATAATTGATACACAATGAGTAATTTTAATAGTAATTTTCAAACTTTTCCTTCGATTCAGATATAAAATAATTAATATTTAAAAAGACAGTTTGCAAGAAATTTCAAGAATTTCCTCTTATACTTTAGAATTTAGAAAATTTGAAAAACAAAGATTTTGACTCAGAAATGCCCAGAAAAGTTTTCCATGGAATATAACTTGTTATATTTATATTAAAAATATTAGTAAAAATACTTCAAATATCTACAATTGCATTTACTATGCATTAGACCTCATAGTATTTAAATAATATCAAGTATATATAAAAAACATTTTATTTAAATGATATTTTTTTCTCGGTATTTAAAAGATTCATGATTATAAATATTTATCAAGCAATAATTACTATAAGGCAAATTCCCTCATTCTCATATGCATTTTGAACAAAGCAGTGATAAAAACTCCAGATTACTGTAATTATAAATTCATTAATTTCTGTTAATTTAAATAAATTTTAGGCATTTGTTGACAGAAAATTTTGCCTCTGGCTTAGATGCTTTTGGAGTTTTGATTCTATTAGAGATGACTACTGTTGCAATCTTTCCTCTGAACTCTAGTAAATTTAAGGTTAAAACTTTGATCTTTTGAGTTCAAGAGTATGTGCTATTCATACCTTCTTCAGTCATCTATATTTTTATTGATTCGAATCGCAATTTAAATTATAGATGCCGGTCCAGTTAACCATATGTGTAAAAACGAAAATAAAAAGGAACAAAGCGAAATTAAACTTTATTAGAAACCCATGAACTAAATACTTAAAAAATCAATAAATAATAAAAATTTGAACAAGTGAGCTAATTAATAATTTAACCAATGGAATAAAATGTATTTCCTATTTTAAATATCATAATAGTAGGAAAACATTAATTGATAGCAAGATTATATGAATTTAAATCACATGAAAAATTAAAGGGTTTGGTACAGTTAATCGTTTGATATAATCAGTGATTTGATGACAACATACATAGAAAATACGTCAATAAACAATAGGTTAACTAGGAAAAAGAGAAATGATCTATACTACTACATTCTCACTCCATAAGATACACAGGTACCATAATACAGAATATTTCTGAATTTTTATAAACATGACCGCACAAAATATAACAACTTTAATATTTTTAAATAACTTTTTAATTTTTAGCTGCTCACCACTTACAGTGAATTCATTAAATTTATATATATAAATTATACAAATATATGACCAACATAAAAATATCATAATACGAAATAAATCCCTGCTATCCACCGTAAATGCAACACCTTGCAGAAAGCATGCAAATAACATGAACTGTACAACTTGCATTAGCGGAGGTGATATATGAAAATAACTAGAACTGCAGCGCAGACGCATATCACCCGCGTTTGTGGTACCACTTCAAAGCAATTCAAAGCTTGAAGATTTTGACGATTTCCAATTAGGCAATAGTGTTTTATTTCTTTTTACAAAAAAAAAAAAAAAAAAACAATCAATTATGCCTCATAGAAAACAGAGATAATTTTTTGATCAAGTATCCCAGTTCGACAGAGGAAAGATAGTATCCTATCAAGATTGATTATTGTGGATTATCTCTCAGAGAAACCCGTAGTCGTGTTGGACGAAACCACTGTTGAACGATGGATATGTGATCATTGGATGCAAGACGATTGACCAACGTGTTCTATAGTAACCACCTCAGTGCACCACTTCACTTGACGACAGCCAATTTGTGCACATGGCAATGATGGATCACTCAGTCACATCACGAACCATATCACATACAGTCTGTAACGCCTCATCTAATGCGCGTATTATTCGAAGCTGTTTACAGCAAAGTGGTCTGCCTCAAGACTTCCATTTCTTTGTCTACCCTTGAAGCAGAACCACAGAAAGAAGGATGTGACCGTCTGAATAGAAAGGAGTCATACTTCTGTCTGCAACACCACTATAGTCACATTCGAGTCTGGAGACACCATGGAAAGAGGATGCTGAAAAGCTGCGTTATGCACCATCACACTGGTCCTGCACCGGTTATTATGGTATGGAGTTGTTTTGGATATCACTCTCGTAGTACTCCACGCATTACCGGTACTTTAAACAGCCAGCGCTACATCTCCGAGGTGTTGCAGCCCGTTGTCCTTCCTTACCTTAAGGGCTTGCCCACAGCCATACTTCAACAGGATAATGCATTACCACACGTGGTACGCATTAACCAAGGGTTCTTCATCAATCGCCAAATTAATGAAGAACCCTTGGCTGGCTTGAAAATGTGTGATCCACGATTGCTCAACGATTGACAAAGATTATATCCCCAACTGCCACAACAGATCAACTTTGGCAACGTGTAGAAGCTGCTTTGTCTGCTGTACCCCAAGAATCCATACAGAGTATTTTTGAATCAATGCTGAGGCGTGTGGCAGCGATGATCTCCTATAATGGCGGCTTCTCTTGCAACTGATTTTCGCGGGATCCATACTTCGCAGAACTATAAATTTAATCATTTGATACTTGGTCAACATGTTATTTACAAAATAAATTTTACTGTGATATCTCTTGTCTCTCTTCGAGTTTCAATTTAAGCGGAAAGCAATGTATTAAATTTTTCTAATAAAGTTAAAATAATATAGTTCGAATATTCATAGTCGTTTTTTGCTTGAGGATGTTGTGTAGCTGAAAGGTCCAAAACAACATTAGATTTATTTACTTATTTGCAAGTATTATTGATTAAGGTAATATTATATCAGAAATTACTCAATAAGCAAAATTTATCTTTTTCTGTATTGAAGAATTTCTCTCAAGCATTTCAGAGGTAAAGAAATTTTAAAGCTCTAAATGTTTATCTGTAAAAAATTATTAATGCGTTTATTCATTAGTCCGCTTGAATAGGAAATAAAAGACTTGATTCATAGTCGTACATAGAAAATTATGAGACAGCTATCAAACACCTCTGAACTAATTTTCTTTCATGTTTCTACTAGCAAAAGTTAACCGAAAATGTTTTGTTAATTCTACTTTATTTAGGAACAAATCTTTTATTTATGGTTGCAATTTAGTTTAAAACCTTAATTATTCTCAAGTCTCGGATTTAACTAAAACCATTTGGAATAGTATTCTTTAGAAATGTTTTTATCTTTCTCAAAAGTTATGTTCAAAAAGTTTACATTTGGAATATTTGTTTCATAATAAATAGCATCATTTGCATATAATTTATTTTAGGTCTAAGGTAAATGCATAAAGATTAGTTGTATGTACCAGATTTTTACAGAAAATATGACATATATTATTACAGTAATTTCAAGTCAGAGATAATAAATTAATGGAATGGCGAATAAACCAGAACTCAAAATAAATTACTGCCTGAAAGATTCATTTATTTTTCCGTGCATTGTTAATAAAGAAATATGGGGAATTAACAAAAATAAAACTAATATTTTACATCTAAAAATATAAATTTTATGCAATGGTTTTCACATATAAAGATTCTCATATATCATTCATACAATATTTTCATTATTTAATAAAAATTAAATTCAACAATGACACTCAAATTTAATTCAACAATGACACTCAAATTTAATCATCTAAAGAAATTTATTAGGAATAATTATGGACAAATAATGAATTGAAATCAACTACGAAATAAGTCACAAATGAAAATCCTTTCAGGAAATAAAATGCATGATAAACATTCATAAAAACACTGACATCTTAAAAGCACCGAAATTAGTGTATCATGGGAATAATACAAGACTAATATATGGTGAATTAATTTCAAAATATTTAGAAACATCCTAAGAATTTGATGGATGTTGAAATATGAAAAACGCGAATAGCTAAAAATTATTTTAAAAATCTTGAAATTTTTATTTTATAAACAGTTTTATAAAATAATAAAAATAACTTGCATGGATTTTACAGTTTTCATGTATGACATCACACTCTCTCTTTAGGCTTGAAAAAGGTTCGGGATTTAGAAAGGATTTTATATCCTGATACAAGAGAACAATTTTTCAAACCAAATACAAGCAGTAAATTTCCCAAACTTTGGATAGTAAAAAACATTGAATAGAACCTGGAACATATAATACTATTATACCGTGAATTTTAAAATTTCCTAGACAATAAGCATTTCAAAAATTTAAAAATACATCATATTTACAAAATATTTGTTATTTAAAAAACATTAAAACAATTTTATATGTTATTTTAACGATAAAAATTTTGAAAATCAGTATTTTAGATGTAAATGTACTCAACCAAAAATAGTAAAAATAAGTGGTGTAAAAAACTGAAATGAAAGTAATACCCAATTAAAAATATCAACACAAACCAAAAATTTTTTAAGAACATTTATTTAACAAAATCAAGAATTATAAATACATTTGATATTTATTAAATTTTAAGAGCACGGCTTTCTCTCTCTCTTTCATACAGAAAGTTATTTAATATCTCCAAACAAAACATAAATTAAATGAAATTGTATGCATGAAATTAAACTAATTTACTTACCTGAATTTTTTATTAACAGTTAACTGTAATCTTAGTTATATGTTTTTGATAAATGTAAATTGCATTCCAATCAACATTTCCTAAATTTTATTTGTGTCCTCTGGCTCACATTGTTATATATTAGCTAAATGTATATTCATTTTAATGATCTATAATATTAACACAGCCTTAAATACATGATATTTTATTTATAGCATTTGTTTGTTTTATCATCATACCTTTGCGTAACTTTAGAGTGTGTTAATTGATGCTTCAAAATTTTTCCCAAAATATATATATAACTTTCATTTTACTGTGTAAATATTTTGAAAACAGATTTGTGTGCACATTGAAAGTTCCTCCTGACTTGATTTTTGAATTCAATTATGGAATTTACAGAGCATTTCGTATGTTTTTTAATTAAGCCTTTCAGCCATCTGCATCTGAAAAAATTGTTAATTAAATCCTAGTTCAAGCTAGATTCAAGTATTTTAAAAAAAAAGAAAACTATTGAAACCATACATCTATTCTTTTAAGCAAATTTAATACTTCCAATACTATATAAAACTTTAAGCACAATATCTATGGTAACAATTTTGAATTTTTCTTAGTTACATACATTAATCATAAATATATAATTCATGCAGCTGATCAAATATATGCTTACATATTTGCAATTTTTTATGCATTTTTATTATGTATTGAAAAACAAATATTCTGGTACACATAATTGTTGTTAATATTAAATATAAAAATAGCAGCTAATAATAATGAAAATAGCAGCTAATATTTTAGAAATTATAGATCAAATTTATGATGTACAGTATTTGAAATAAAGCATATTTTCCTCGTTAGTATTACTAAAAACTTTTAGCGAACCTATAATTTTTGTTACTATACATCTTTAATTGTCGAATTCCCAAAGCTTATTACAAAATTTCACAAAGCTTAGAATTCCTGTGTTTATAATTCAATTATTTCCCAAATTAAAAAGATTCCATCTTATTAGTGTATTTACACCCATTATCTTTTATTACAATATCACCCGTTTTATTATTTGTTTCTTTTCCATTTATTAACATAATGTTTGTGTTCTGTATCATAATTCCCAGAAGAATATATGAAACATTCATATTTCGTTCATTTTTATTATCAAAAACTTCTTTTAAAATGAAATCCTTCTTTTCAAAATAATCTTTATTTAAAATTTTCTAGATACACAGTTATTTATGTTGTTAAAACTTTTATCTATAGAATTAAAATTAGCTTGAAATGAAAGAATGAAGATATTTATTTAGAACCTGAATTTTAGAAAAACGTAATTATTTGTAACTTATACTTTTGAATTTAAAACTCTTAAAATGTTTTTTCTTCTTCATTTTAGTAATCACTTTCATCTGAATCCATTAAATTTTTATCTATTAAATAATAAACATATTTTTTAAATGCTGATTCGTATGATGCAAATAGAAATTTGTACAACAACCATCAGTATTTATAATAGCTTTCACATTTTTAAAAATGTTTATTTACTAAACTCTAATTAAGTCATTAGTAATTGAAATACAGAATCCAAATGACATGAGTTTTCTTCTTTTATTTCATCTCAAACAAAAGATAATGCGATACCATTTATTAAACTTTTATTTTAGTGCCTTGAACAGCATATTTATGTTTTGTTTTTACATACACAAAATATGTGATTCGATCAAATCAAGGTAAATAGCGCAATATCTCATATAAATAATTTTTGTTGAACTCAACAATTAAATTATTAACTGCCTATTATTTTCATTGTTTTATAAATTAAAATAAAATTAATATTTATTGAAAATTAAATTTTTGAGTAAGCATATCTCAGCATTTATAATACACATTTCTTATTTTACAGGAAAATTATATAAGGGACATGAACGCATTTTATATATCACACTATCCCATCCTCCACAAATCTTTTTTTTTATTCTAACATATATAAATATCAAATATTATGTTATTTTAATTTATATTTTCATGTTGCAGAGCTACATATAAATTAAAACTTCAAATGTACGAGAAACAAAAAAGGATTCATTTTATAGTTTATAAAATAATGAACCCACAATTTACTTCTACATGGCTATTCCTTAATTTTAATTAATCAAATATTACAACTATTAAATTTTTAAATCTGAAGAAGTGCATAATTCTTAATCATAAATTTGAAAATTCGTATTATTAATATTTGGAAATAACATAATTTTATTATAATTCCTATGTAACTTAATATTGCATTTTATATTCTCAAAAATGTCAAGCATATTTTTTAAAGGAATATTTATTTTCATTATTTTACTAAATTTTGTGAATTACTTTCATTTTAAAAAATCATCATATTTTCATTTATTGTAAGGTTATAATACTCATTTTAAGTGTAGTAGCTGAAACTGAATCATATCACTAACTTTTTCAGCACCAGAATCAAACTTATTAAAATTACAGCTTTATCATTATAAAAGTAAATCATTTATAATCAACTTACCTGAATTAATTAAAAAAATTTCTTAATACTAAAACTACACATTTTTAGTTCATACTATCGATTAACTTTTTTACTTTAAAAATAATTATCAGAATATAATTCATTTGTATTCATGTCATTAAATGAGAAACTCGGCATCAATTTACTCACTACAAAAATGTTTTTTTTAATATTTTTGTCTTTTTTTCTTATTTTCCCACAATATTCAGAAATGCAATCTCATCATTATAATAATTAGTGTCCCCAAATAAGATTTATCCATTTATATAAGAAAAGCTTTTTTATTTAGTACCTTACTTTTTCTATGCGGAAATGTTGACGCTTTCGATAAATCTTCAATTTTTTTCGTAGAAGATTGCTTCAATTAATTTATTAAATTAGAAGTGTCTGACACCTCAGTTGATATGCCAACTTAAGATTTTTATCAGTTTTCATAAATTGTTCATTTATTTCACTTGTTCATTTATTTAAGGATAAATAATTTTTTTACAATCAAATCTATTTTTAGGATTATATTTGTTAAAAATATATATTGTTAATTGAAATCTTTGATTTACAACATTCATTTTCATTTTATATTAAACTTAACAGAAAAAGATATTAATTTCTCCAGTTATTTTTACATATATCACACATATATTTACTCTTATTTTATGATATTATCTGATATTAATTCTTTTCATTTCTGATCTTAATACGATTCACTTTTCTAAAAATGTAGGTTTTTTTTACCAGTTTTATTGGTAAAAGTATTGTATTATGATTAGAAACAATAACCTTAAACCATTTTCAAAATATTTAATTAAATGAAAATATAATGAAACCACTTAGAAATTAACAACTACTTTCCAAAATAAATAGATAAAATTCTTCCATGAAAATGTGAAAAAATGTTGTTTACTTTTGTTATTAAGGAAACTTGCATAGAAAAAAGGCTGGAGACTTTGTTTATAATTAAATGGAAAGAACAACAATAAATTGAAGTAATGAAACATGTTTAAAACTTATAAACAATTTATTTTAATTTTATTCGTTTGTTCATTGATAACATGTAAACAGAATTTACTTCTATATATTTGTAACAGAGTTTAAGTCTCTTTTTTAAAATAAAATATATATTTTGAAATGCAATTATCATTTACAAAATTTATAACTTAGATTTACTTTATTTGCATTAAAATTTATTACTTAATACATTTATGAGATATAATTATGTATTATTCTTTTGCATAATCATTGCTTACATGTTTTCTTAGAAGTAATTTATGTAAATTAATATTTCGTTTACTAATTTGTTTGTTAACAAATCTTATTATCTGATTGACTTCAACTACTCGATATTTCATTTAAATTATATTTTAAATCTTGATCTTACTAATTTTTGTTATTGTTAGTTTATTAGTATTTAATTCTAACATTCCCTATTTGATTCTTAATTTTCTTACTATACTTTTTATAAAATACTCAGATTTTAAATTTTTAGCTGTTTTGGTTTAACTTTTTTTTTTAATTATCAACTTTTTTAAGTCTATAAATCTTCCACATTTTCATACATGTTAATATATTGACTTTTTAATTAATCATTTATCTCTAAGATTTTTATAAATTTTTATTTATTATTACTAAATATATGAATCTACTTATTGGTAAAGTAAAAATTTATTTTTTCTCAACCATCCTCTAGTCTACATACTGCAAAGGGTTCAAATTGAGAATTTATATAGTTTAGCATCTTGAATAATTTCTTCAAACTTTAATGATTTTAAAATTTAATTTTCGTAATCATTAGTAATAGAGTTTTGCAATTTTTCTACTATCTATTTCGTTTTGAAGATTTTTATCACTTTTTTAATATGTTTTTTTATTATTTTATTTAGCTTTGTATAGCATTTAAGTTGTAGTTTAAAATTTTGTTTTTCTTTTTCCATGGTATACATTTATCCTTATAAAATAACATTACTACTCTAGACATTTATCTTAATATCTAGAGCAAACTTTTTGTTATTTATAATTTCATAAAAACAAATATTTCAGAAGAAATAAAGAGTTCCCTAAATCAGAAGAGTTTGTTCATATAAATCATTGACTATTTTTACTTATCGTGCCTTCAATCTTTTAAATGCAGAAATTTTACGATTAGAAAAAATTAATTTACTTATTAATTTAATTTATGATTATTTAATATTCAATTAATTGATTTAAAGATTTGTTGAGGCCTAAATACAAAACGTTGCAAGTAAATATTTATAGTATTTGATTACATAGAAAACAGACAGAAATATTTACAAATAAAAAATCAAAACAAATACAAGAAGAAATAATGAAAAAATAAAAAGTTCATTGAACCAAAAGAAATGCAGATATAAATACAAATTTTATAAATTCTAAACATTCTTTCGAACAAGAAATACTTATGACAAGAAATACTCCATCACTGACATGTATTTTAAGTAAGGAAATACAAAAAAGTAATTTATTAGTTAATTTGATTAATTGAATTTTTTTAAATATTTTATATGTTATAAATTTATTTATGCTTGAATATTTAAAACCTCCTAAAGATATATAGTTAATAATAATTGATATATTAAAGCTTTGACATAGAAGTTACTGGCAAAAAACTAAACAAAAGCAATTATTTTTATAATGATTTTTTTAAATTCAAATCAACAAGTAGAAATGAATCATTTCTAGAATTTTTGAAAATTCAAGATAAAGTAGAGATATTTTAGGAAACATTTTACAAATATGGAGTAATTATATTTTGCAGGTATAGAAATATTATTTTTTATACCGTCAATTCCAAATAAAAACAAATTTCTTCTGATGGAGAAAATGATATTTTTTCTCATAAGCAGACAGAAATATTAGGAGAAAATAAACAACGTGTAGGTTGGATATTTCTTGCAGTTAAAGATAAGGAATTCTTATTGTATCACGTTTAAGTTTCAGGTAATATTTTGAGTATAACGATCAAGTTAATTTTAAGACAAAAAAGAATGAAATAGCACAGTTGTGAAAATAAACCATTTTCGAATGTAAAACAAAAATATATCAACTTAAATTAAATAAATTAAAAATACTTTTTTTTATAGAAGATTAATTTTAGAATATCTTAACACTGTAACATATTATTATTACATAAATTTTTTTTAAATATTAAAATATTATTATATAAAATTTACAAATAATAAGATTTTTAGGGAAGGAATTAGGTGATGAATAAAATGCAGATGCTCGAAAAATGTAACATTTGATGTATAAATAATATCCACTCTATGTATGAATACTTCATTGAGAAATATATGGGGAAATATTTGCTAAAAAAGGAAGAACTAAAAGTTCCTTTTATTGAACAACTTTGTAAAACATATTAGTTTGGGGAAAAAGAAATCCATTATTTTTACGTGAACTTTATGTAACTTCTTTTGGATTCACTTTGTAAAAAGGTTTAAAACAGCTTTCATGTAGATTTCTAGATCTTGCGCGTTACGATTGCTGACATGCGGTTAATTTCGATCATTTTTGATATTTTATAGACATTTTCGACGATGCTGTATCCACATGCGAGGTGCATCTCTAACATCAAAAATACCCGAACGCAATCGATGAAACAAAAGTTGTACGTAACTGGTTGTTACAGTCTTATATAGGACAATAAACACCTTTCACAATTTCAGCCACCCGGTTATCTTTTTCGCCGTTACAAGAGAAAAACGAAAATGCATCGAATTTCCTGTTTGTTGTCTTCCCTTTTTAAAACCTTGTACTCGTAACGGAATAAATCAAACAAAAAACCGCAAGAGGATATTTTAGTGTCAAATGTCACCTTTTCAACGAGCATAAATCTGAAAATGTTTGATAGATACCTCACGAGATATCGATCACTACAGACGTCTACCGAAAAAATAATGGATTACTTTTTCCCCAAACTAATATGTTAAAGCATTGAACAAAGGACACATTCAAAATAAAAGCATTTTTTGATAATAATACTTTCCATTCATTTTTGTAAAATGTTTTTATTTTATTTTTAATGCTGTTTGAAAATAAGTGTAATCTTTAATTTTTATTTCCTTCAAATAAATTTGTTTAAACTTTATTTCATAAAATATACATTTTTAGCTTAGGAATTTAAGCGCTTAATTGTGTGTTGATATTTCTAATTGATCATTTTACTGAATTTTTTTTACTTTGAAATGTTTTTACTCATCAATTGAATTTCTATTAAAAAGATATAAAAACTTCTTGGCTAAAATAATGTTTTGATAGGTAATTTGCTTAAAAATATGTTTTCTAATTTAATTTTTTACTTCTCTTTCAGAAATATAAATGATGATAAATGCTTCAAACTTAGTCATTTTTTTGGAAAAAAGTAGTATACCATACGTTGTTAATAACTTTTACTCGTTAAAATGTTATAGAGGATATTGAACAACTTACCCTTTTTAAAATATAAATTAATAAGAATGTTCACAAATTTAAAAAGTTTATCATAATTATGGAAATATAAAATAGATTGTAAAACAAAT
This sequence comes from Latrodectus geometricus, assembly GCA_026290005.1. Lineage (NCBI taxonomy): Eukaryota > Metazoa > Arthropoda > Arachnida > Araneae > Theridiidae > Latrodectus > Latrodectus geometricus. The sequence continues at coordinate 44,640 of JAPDSC010056393.1, read as the reverse complement.
TTTATTTTAACTTTAAAATTCTTAATATACATTTATAAAATGTTAAGCCAACATAATATAAAAAAACCTATAAAGCAATTTTATTAATTAATGTTTTGTTAATTTTTTTATCTGTATCTATCGTTTCTAAAAAGTTAGTAACTTTTCTAAAAATATGCAAATATGATCGTGATCATTCTCTGATAACTAAAGTTTGGAATTTTTAGGCTATACAAGCTTTAAATTTTATAATGTATATACATATATATAACACAAGAGCAAATTTGTGAAATAAATGTAGGATTTTCAAAGTAGTACAATTTTCAATATAACGTTATTTTTCATAGACACAAATGAACATTCAAGTGAATTAACTTTTATATAAAGAATAATTTATTCAAAGTTAATATGCTGATTGGACTAATGAAACAATATAAATGTTAAACATAAAGAGATTTTATTTAATATTTCAATACAGAAAATTTCTCAACTATTAAACTTGAAATGTATCTCCGTATATATATACTTTTTTATTGTAACTCAGAATTTTTCCGTGTAACATTCTGTTTGATGATATAGAATCACCTGGCAAGATAATAATATACTCATTATAATTGGTTTGATATTAATCAACTACAATAATAAAAATAAAATAGTAATAAATTTCTCAGATTCTTTTACAGTTTCTAAGATAAATCCTCGTAAATATTTAACGTATCGTCGCGACAACTTTTCTTGAAAGACTGATCTAAACAAATAATATCAATAAATAAATAAATTATGGTTAAATTAATATGATCACATAAAATGTTTATTTCCATAATAATTTGATGACTATGTGTCTCTTTCAAAGTTGTATGAAAGCGTTCCGCCCAAAATCTTTATAAAGAATATTATATTTTAATTATTTATAGTGGTAACTTATTAGAAAAAAAAATTACTAGACATGAACTAATAATAAAAAAATATCAGATAAGTAAATATGGAGCAATAAATATTCAGTAACTAAATTTTAAAAATTTTAAACCAAAGTTTTCTCTTTTAAAGTTTCATTTATTTTGTGTAAAATAATGACTCAATTTACGTTAACATGCAATGCTGTTTCAGTACAATGGCTTACTAAGAAGTGATATTTGTATTAATAAATTTTTAAGTTTACAACTGATTGATTACCATCTGTTATCCTTTAACTTATGTCAATAAATACATTATAAAAATAAAATATAAGTAAGATTCCCAAAGATCCTTCTAATGATAACCAAATATACATTTAAATATTTTCTTAATTTAATTTAGTATTTCCAAAATATCTAAGTTTCTTAATGATTTTTAAATTAATATAGTCAGAAAAACTATTAATCATACGATAAGAAGTGCTCTTAAAATAAACAGCTTAATTTTAATTCGTACATAAATAAAAAAAAAATTGAAATCAGATTTTGATTCTATAAAATTATTAAACAATATCAACATCAGTTTTCCTAAAACTATCAATAACATCAATGTAGTATAGTTAACATTTTGTTAATTTTACTCCCATTCATTAACCTTTATTAGAAATTGTACGTTAAACAAATGGTTGTTTATTGTTTTCGAAGAACTGGCAGTATAACGCTTTTAGAAAGAGATGTCCCTTTTAGTTGATGCTGAAAAATTACCAATTGTTCACGCAAAGATACAAGAAATTAATTACTCCGGTAGCTTGTCAAACTATGAATGCATATATAAAAACACCTTTTTTGTAATCCCTATGCTTTAGATTAAATTGGTTGCTAATTTAGGGGTAACTTATTTTATTCCAACATTTTATCTATTTACTAAATAAATCAAATTAAACTGAAATAATATTAGTTGTCATTTTTAAAGAGAGATGTTCAAATATATTTTGCTTTTGTATATAAATATTAGCTTTACTTACAGATACTTTACAGTTTAAAATATTACACACTGGTAAATGTAAAAACACATTGGTCAAATTTCCAATGTGTTTTTACATTTACCAGTGTGTAATAAAAGAAAGTAAGAAATTTAGACGGAACAAATCAAGACAGATATATTTATATAATGGAAAATGAAGAGATCGGAATATACAAGTGATTAGTATTTCCTCACATTTAGAACACGTAAAAAAAATAAATAAACGATATCTGAGAACTATATAAACTAGAAATTGTGCAATGGATTTTTTATTCAGTAATCGCTTTTTAAGACTAAACATTTCTTAGAAAACTCTAATATTATGCATCGAATAAGAAGTAGAAGTATTTACCAGCAAGTGTTGTAATTCAATAGAAAAAGAAGTTGATGCCTGTCTAAAGTGTGGATTATTGTTCCTTGATCAGTCACTTGCACTGATTAAAATTCAACTAATGTCATGCAAATATGGAATAGATGGGTTGTTGGGAAAAATATTGAATAGTATGTATGATCTCAATGGACTCCAATTAAAAATGCCCACAAAATAACCAATATATTGTTTGGTGAAGCTTTCAGATCGTATTGTGGACAACAAAACTGTCTAAGGCTGATACAAGATAAGAACTTCAATCGCGTAATTATTTATCGAGAGAGCTTTTAATTGACTATTGACCTCTTAAAGAATGAGACACGTAGCGTTTCAAACCCCCATCAGGACAGAGATGTATCGAAAAATAAAGCGTGATATCAACTTTCCGTTGTTCAACAATAGATGGTGCCGAACCCAAGATTTTTCATACTGAAGTCATCGTTTTATCATTAGGTAACAACATAAAAAAATCTCATGCAACCAACAGAAATGCATGCATAAAACAGAAGCGCAGCATTCAACTACCATTGTTCACCTGTGGCTTACAAACCAAGGACCTTATATTCCGAAGAGCGGTGTCCTAAAGCTATAAGACCACATAAGGCCACAAAGGTGCTATACGGTAACACTTCGAGCAGTCCACATTATCAGTATGATTACTTCGGCTTCTGTTTACACTATTGCATAGAGTAAAACAGTAGTATTAATGATCTCAGGCATACATCTGGAAATAGAAGTGAGATAATGTCTTCTTCCCAGACGGTGGATAACGAGTTCATTTGCTTAGCACTGTCTCTTACTGACTGTTTTCGGATTCTTTTCCCTTGCAAGATGATATATAGTTCAACCATTGTAGTTGTTTTTCTGAAAAAGCCACTACTCAATCCATTTTAACAGCTGTTCCTATTGTTTTGAATGTTTTAAAAGCGAAACGACATTTTCGTTGATTCCAAACTATTCAGATACATTTGTCACACTACGCTCCTCCTTTTTTATCTTTTCAACAATTCTTCAATATGTAAAAATATAAAAGCCATTTCATCTATCCATATTTCATGAAAGAAAACCCACAAAAATTCACTAGCATATACAACAAATATCTTTAGTGGCATCTCCATCCTTCCTTTTACAGTAGCCATAAAAAGCATGCACAAAATGTTGCTCATGACGTTTTGCTCCTGACCTTTCTACTAAATTGCCTGTTCATTGTACTAATTATTAGAACTTTTCGTCTACTTATGCTGTGCACATGAGAATATATATACATATTATCTTTACGGTACGTAAAGAGTTCAATCGCAAATCCAAAGTGCCATGTAAAAGAGGTCGTGGTCTCATTATGTTTCTTGTAAAGTAATAACTATGGAGGAGGAAGTATAAGTCTGGGTATCATCTGCTTAGTCCTTGATTTTAAATTCCTATCATCCATTCACTTTCAGATCTACGAATGCTCACTCATTTGCTGTTTTTTATATAAGATACCTTTAATTATATTCCTTTTAATGCAGAAAGGTGAAAGAATCCCTGTGGCTTTATAGTGAAAATATTAAAAAATTAAAAAATCAAAATCGCAATATATTTCTCCAAAGGAAAGAAAAATTTATAAAGATAATTAATTATATTAAGAAAAATTAATAATATCCGTTGAAACGTCTTCAATTTCTACTAGAAAATATTTTTTTGACATTTTTTATATTCAGCATGTTTATATAGAAAAATATCGTGCAATAGTCATGTAAATTTCATTCGGAAGATGTAAATTTCATCGAAAGTACTGTCTACACAAATTAATTTGTTACCATGTAGAAATCTTTTAACAAATAAATATTTTATTAAGTTTAATCAATTTTCGTTAAGTATCTGAATAGTTTTTTTGTCAAGCACCCGAGTGCTAAAAATCCTTTTTCAGCAGAAACTAATTATATTGCAATCAATATTTGATTCTACAAATCAATTTACTGTATCTTTAATTGAAATTTACGTCACACGCAAACCTTACTATTTCAAATAAACTACTTCTGGTCATAAGAAATATTTAGTCAAAAACCTTTAAGAATGCCAGAAAATCTGGAACTACTATACATTCGATTCCATTTTAATAGAATTGATAATTGCTGTGGCAGAAAAATAAAATGTGTGCATTCACAACTAATGAAGCCATCGCTTAGTAGCAGTTTATGTGAATATCGAGTCATTTTGTGTGTGGAATGAAATACTTTATTTAATATCTTTCTATAAATGAATGTAATTTAAAATTCTATGCAGAAATATGTATAATGACACTTATCGTATTCCTGCTATAGCTAATCAAAGTAAAATACCTCCACAAAATGACCATTATCACTGATGATTATAAAAATATTATCAACTAAATATTACTTAAATTAATGTTTTAATGTGTTCCCTTTTTAAGTTTTTTTTTATATTGCACTTGATAAAATGAGTCTTTTCTGGCGTATACTTATAATATAGATGCAATAATCCGAGATTTTACAGCTTTGAGAATGGTATTTTAAATTCTTTGGTATGTGACAAATCAAACTAACTTACTTATAAATCAGAGGAAAACAAAATATATTCTTTTTTACAAAACAAAGAATTTGATCCAACCCAGAAATAGATTTTTAATAAATTTGAATCCATGCATTTTATTTTATTTGGGGTACAACATTTTCGGTAGCAGAATTTTTTTTCTTAAGCCCCGACTTGGCTAAACTTGGCAAATCATGTTTCCTTATAAACTGAGAATAAATATAAATTTAAATTTCTTGCAAGAAATGCAAAGGTTTTATTCAGCAGTAATGTTACTTCCAGGATCTATAGTAAATAAAATGGAAGAACATCGCATTGCAATTTTTTTAAGAAAAACAATAAGTTAAAATAAATATTAGGGAAATAGATAGAATTTTGAATTATAAAGTTGAGTTGTATAATAATTGACAGCTAATATTATCAAGTTTATTTAAATAATAGATTGAACACAATGGTGTATTTGATACAAATGCCTGGTGATAATAACATTAAAACAGTGTTATAATGTATAATCATTATAACTAGAAATAGTTTAAAATTGACACTAAGATAAGCCAATTAAAAATCAAATTCGAATTTTAAAATTAAAGAAAAGAAAATTCTTCAAAGGGAATATTTTGGAAATAATATATTTCACCGTCTGATGTGTGAGATCTGAATATGATTTAATCTAAATATTTTATATTAAAGCATAGTATGCATTTTAAGCTGAAGATTTTTAAATGTATCCACTAGAAATAAAAGAGCTTAATTAAACCACATTACTAAAATCATCCTATGAACATTATTTACCTTTTGATTAATCAATCATTTAAAATTACTTTTTCCTTGAAATGAAGTAATTGCCGATAGAAATTAAATTAATCTTCAAAAACTCTTTTAATAAGTTTTCAAAATTTTATATCGCTATTTCTTAATTTGAGTGAAAACTAGGAAATAGAATTTCTGAATAATTCAGTAATAGCATTAAATTATTTTTTCCTAAATGCAGTTTCATGGTGAAGTCATTTTGTGAATGATTAAGCTTTCTTATACATGAAATTGAATGGAAGGCAATGTTGACAGAATTGGAGACAGGAAACAAATGCCATTGTGTAGTCTAATTAGAAAGAATAAAAAAATGGCATTCTGTTTCCTGCATCTTGTTTATTGGTGCGTTGGAAAAATGTAGAAAAAAACTATCTTTGTTTGTGCTTCCAAATATAAGAACAAAAATTAGGTTGGCCTATTTTCAATATCTTAAGATAAAAGTTTGAATCTATCTTCTGAAAATTTCATATAAAAATAAACTAGCATTTTTACCACGCAATAAGTCTAATTTAGTTTTGAATGAGGTTCAAGATTTTGATACATTTTAGCTGATTGGCTAAATTAAGTTTGAAAATATAGATTAAAATTGAATGAATACTCAAATTTATTAATATTTTTAGAGAAGTAATATAAAATGTAGTCAACGATTTCATAAATAAATATAAAAAAATGCTCAATTGAGAATCATCCCACCACTGTTTTATCTAACAAAAGAAGATGGAGCCTCTTATGTTAGAAAAATTTATTTTAAAATTAAAGAGAAGTTTTTTAGTAGGTAGAGAAATAAATGATAAGATAATATATTAAAATATGAAGATATGAAAAAACGATTTCTAAAATAAACAAAATCTGCCTAAAAATTTGACTCAAAGTAATCAGATACAGCATAAGGGGAAAAAAAAGTTTATTTTCGTAATTTACAGACGAGATTAAATTATAAAGAATAAATTTTGTATATAATTTTATATACTACTTCATTAATCAAACAAAATAAATAAAAAATAGCAGCAATTTCATCAACTATGTAAATATTTGGTTATGCTGGATAAAAAATGTTTTAAATGGATAAAATTGAGATCTTTTCTTTATACTCAGGTTTACTTCTAAGTCTTGCACCGATAAATGAGGCCTTACTTTTAGATTTTTCTCAGAAACCATTACCTGTCACTGCCACCTTGACTGCTTAACACATTTTAATATAACCTGAAATTATTTTCTTATATCAACATTTTCTTTCCTTGAAAAATTTTTCCAGCATCTCAAGTGAGGATTTTTTTAATCTCTAATTTTTTTCTCTCATGTCTTCGGTTTTAAATTATTTATTTTTATAAGTAAAATATTTTGAATCAGTCAAATTAACAAAAAAGTTTTCTTAAAGTTCATTAATTAAGGCAATATGTTGCTCTCCCCTTATGATTTTTAAATACATTTTTAAGGCTTTAATCTTAAATTTTAAGCAATCTAATATTATTAAAGCAATTATTTTAAAATAAAATTTTCGAATGTACCCAAAATTTAACTATGTATGTTGTTTAAGTTTTTTTATTAGCTAATATGGTATTTCATTCAATGCTTATTACCTTTATTGATCCACTGCGAACAGCATAAATTTAAGAAATTTATGAAGAACACACAAATAACTGCATCTACTTAATTTTTTATTACTAATCAATTTTTTATTTGACTAATAGTAACATAGAGTTCATATTATACTTAACACATATTACAGTTGACACGAACCAGTGACTACATCGACATTTTTTTTGATTTTGCAAGGGCAATTTTTAACTGGTGTACAATAACATAAAGTAGGATTGATAATGATACTTAAAAAATTCAATTAAATATCTCACCCTATTCATAGTTTTATAGTTGATCCATATCTATGATTGCATCATTTTTGATCTTACAGTTTAACTTGTTATCTGATGAATAATAACATAAAAGTGACTAGTAATACTTGAGAGATACTGTTAGGTATATGACAAGGTACATCCTTCATAGTTGTCACGTATTTACTAGACATCTACACTTTAAATATTACAAATAGACTTGTACTCCAAAGTACAGTAACACAAACTAAATCAGCTTGAATCTTTTATGCAGTTTTCAAAACAAATTAAAAATAAATATGGTTAAGGAACAAATGGTACCGAATGATCTATGAGACTTTTAATAAAAATATATTTAACCAAAATAATATATAAAATGAATTCTAGATATAAAATGTGAAAGATGGTAATAATATTTAAATCAAACTAAGAATTTATTTATAATATCTGCTAAAGAAAATTGAAAGATGTTAAGAAGTGAAAATTTGAAGAGTTAATTGACCACAATGTGTTTAAATAAAATCATTTCGTGCTTCATCACTTCTATGAATATAGAAGTTATCACCATAAAATATTGAGAAAATTATTTTAGAATTTACTAAAAAATGCTATTATGAACTCAAAATAAAAAAAGCAATATCCATTTAAGAAATGTTAATCATTTTTATTTTTTATTTGAAAATGAATGTAAAAATAATATCAAAAAGTTTAATATTTTAAAAATTTTCTTAAATATACACATGTGATTATTTATTGACCGGGAAGGACAAATGATGGAAATTTTTATGTCACTGAAGTTGCTTAAGACATTATAAAATAAATAGAAATTTATGACCTTGAAAATGAATTCTCCCGTTAATCATTGATTTACTATATATTTATTACATATTTCAAAACAAGAGAAATTAATATCATATGAAAAATTAAGTGGAAAATATCCAATGGAATTCGATAGAAAGACAATTAAGCAATCCCAAGTGAAAAAACTACTCATAATTTCTTGAACATATTTTCACAAGATTTATAATTTTTATCAACCTTTTATATTTGAATGTCATTTTTATAAATGTTTTGCATTTTTTGGAAAATAAGTTGCAATGATTACAATATTATGCTCTAGTGATATTGGAACAATATTTCCTTTCAGCCTAATATAATTAATTGGAGAATCAAAACAATTCAATTTAATAAGAAATGTAATTAACTGACGCTTATACAAATCTCTGAAGAATATGTTGTAATGACAAAACAAATCACATTAGGGATTAAAACACAAAACAAGTTGGAGAAGAAACAAAAATTTTGAATTATTATTTGTTGTAACTAATAATTCATCAGATAAGAAAAAGTGATTCATTTTTAATGATATTTTAGAGCCCAGTCCTATTTCTAACTCATGTCATGATCTCTGAAATGCTTATGTATAAAATTTTGTTTCCACTAGGAAAGCATATTAACTACCTAAATAATCCTATATATATGTAGGAAGTTTAGAATACTCATTAATTGAAAGAAATTACTCATATATTTATACTCAAATAATTAACTTGAGTGATACATATTTCAGATTTTACAACAATTAGCAAAATTCTATATAACCAGCAGGCGTTGTAATACTCTTCTATACAACTTAGGCACTATCTTCCAGAAAGATATTTTATAGAAAGGAAAAAATCCAAACTCACCTTTAAAAATCATTTGTAGAAATCAAAAAGGTAGCAACAATTTTAATTAAATTATTCCTATAGTTCATGAGATTTTTTATAAGATGGTTTTAATATCAATCTTAAAATAGCTTTTCAATAAATCCTATTCTTATAGCAAGATTAAACTTCTAATTGTACAAGAGAATGTAATAATATTGTATTTGAATAATGTACTCTTCGTAAATGTAATAGATATAAATACTTTAATTTCAAAATATTGTGCAATATGGATTTTACATTTCAAAGTTTAAGAATAAATCATCAAAAATTCAAGTAATGTAAGGTATCAGCAAATTATTTGTCTGACAAAAGCTGATATTTTGAAGATTTATAAAATTTTTCTCATTCCCAAGTTTTTTCTCTTAAAGTTATTTTTATACAAAAAGCTAAATAATATCAAATATGATAACATAACCTACATTTTTAAAGTTATGGAAGCAAAATACTTGTACACTTTCATTTAAACTTATAAAAAATAGATGTATATATGAATGCTAAATCTTTCCTTTTTAGCCTAAAATAAGTTATGAAAATAGATTCAAAACTTTATATACATATATATATATATATATATTTAAAATGACATTTATTGATTTATAACTATTAAATGACAACTACGTACCTATCGCTTGTGTACATACTTCGATTTGTGTCCTAACTTTGTTAATGAAAATTTGCATTACGATTTTCTAAATCGTGTTGTTTTTGATTATGAATCGACATTTCATATCAGTGGGCATGTGAGCGATCATAATGTGCGTATCTGTATCTCAGTAAATCTTCACGAGGTTATATAAGTATAACGAGATACTCCAATATTTAATGTTTTTGTATCATATCTTAGCGGGAGGTTTACGGTTCATTTTAATTAGTACTGCTCCATTTGATCCTCTACTTTTATGGCTTTTTCACCAATTGGTAGATGAGAAATTAGATAATTTCTTTGGCAACAAGATTTGCCATAAGCGATTAGTTGAGCGTCAATGCATCCTATCCCTGGATTGGCTGCAAAAAGTCCAATAACAAAGCTTGTTTAACACGGATTCCATACTCACCTGATCTAATGCTATGTTATTTCAACCTGTGAAAGTTCTTAAAGGATTGTGTTCTTGTATCTCTACAATTAGTTGACCTACCTGACCAAAGAAAAAAGATTGAGACAGCTGTTGCAACATAAACACCACAAATACTAAACATTTAAACAGAACTGGATTATTAACCTGATGTGTGCCGTGTGCCGAAAGATGCTCACATTGGACAGTTGTAAGCTTGTATATATATTTGCTTAAGTCGCTTTTTCTATTCAATAAATTAAATATGATTTTAAGTTTAACGTAATAAAATACTACAAAGTGTTAAAACCTCAATATTAAATTAGAAACACTCTGATTTTTAAATAATACAAAATAGAACTTTATTTTTATTAAGACAGTGACATCACGTTGTGGATGATCTAGTTACTTATGGCTTGGAATTTCTCTTAAAGCACTGCGTTTTTCTATGTAGCTTATTCTACGTTTGCAAATATCTGTTGGCATTAAGTACCAACAAATATTTATAAACCAATGCAAACACGGTAATCTCTTGTCCTGTAATGTAATATAACCGTTATATGTTGTGGTAATTGACGTTGGCGTCATATGCAAACACCATGGCATACAGATTGGAGATCTCGGATTTAGGGAAGATGCAACTGTTGATTATAACGGAAATGCAGATTGAAAAGTGGCATTTTCTGTGGGAATAAATAACCGAAAATCCATATCCACGATTTTTAAATTTAGGGTGAGCAAAAACTTAAAATACTACCTGGCTCTGCAGGCACGTTAAAAACCTACCGAAACCAAAAGAACCTATTCAGATTTATCGGGAAAAAATATACTCTGCTGAGGTGCCCATCAATAAATAAATTACTCAAGAATACAAAATAAAATCCTAATCAAACAACAAATGCTGTAAAAGTTAGTGCTAACATATTATGTATTTAAAGCTGTTTAAATATATACTTAATATATTAGCATGAAATTTATATATTTTGCGTGTATTAAAACAAAATTGTCTCCGTACTTAATGTTGAAATAAAATAAACTCATTCTCTAACCCAAAATTCCACAATTCATTTGAGTCATAATCAACAAAATGGATACAAATTTAGCAAAAGTAGTAATTAAAAACGCTAACCAAACCCAAAGTCAAAATACAAATTATATGAAAGCTAGAAACATTTTTGGACACTTACAAATTGTTGTTTCTTGTAATATGCTGCATACATTCATGAACAGCAATAAAACTGCCAGATACTCATTTTGATAAATTTATCAATTCAAAACAAAATTATATCAATTTTTATTAATAAACTGAATAACTAAGATTTGTTAACTGAAAAAGCCCAATTTTACATTTAACTCTTATATTTATTGCTCCTAATTTTTTTGTGATGAAATGATAATATATTTTACTAATTTTAATCAAAGGAACTTAATATGATATCAAAAGCATGTGCTAGATTAAGATCCTTCTAATCCAAAACCTTGGTTTTACAACTAATCAATCATGAAAGTCACAATTACAATATATTAAATAAAAGATCCATGATTTCTTCTTATCTTTTGTACATAAAATATTAATTACGCATTTGTTTTGAGTTTTCCTTTTGTTCAACTTGATTATCTTCACTTGTAGTTTTTGATCATGTTTAATATAATTTTATTATACTAATTTGTGAAATAAATTCATACTAAATTAAAATTTACGTGTGTCAACAAAATGTGATGTAATAACCTTATCGGAAAAATTTGGTTGGAATTATTGACAAGTTACAGTTGCAAAATTATTAAAAAATGTATGGGTGCATCCCTTCAAAAACATTGTAGAAACTTTAATAGATAAAAAATTATCCTGATAATGTTTCTTTGGGTAGATATTAATTTTAAATTATCTCTGAATGAATTGGGAGATTTGTGCATATCTATATCTATTAGTTAGGTCTATAAGTTTATTTATAGATTATTTAACTTCAATCAATTGTTATGCAATTTGAGATGAATATAATAAATTTTGTAAATTTTGTCAAGAGAATAAGCCTAAAAATTTTATCTGAGTTTTCATCTTCTTCACCATTCATCATTACTCAATAATTAATTTAAATTGATTTAAAGTCTTAAAATACTTTTAACGTGAATAATTACTTTTAGAATTGTTGTTTTTCACGACGTTATGATCTAACTTATAACTTTTTTGCCAAAAAAATTATACTTTTATTAATTACAATAAACTTGTGAAACAACTGAAACATACATATTCCAATCAGGAAAATATCAATTATCTTTGAAGTAAAGGAAAATTTTATTTTAAAATATTTGTTAGCAAAGAGCATTTTATTATTAGTTTGCTTAGAAACGGTTCTATTGAATTGAAACATATGTGTAGGTACGAATTTTCCTTGGAAAAAATGTTATGTGAAATTTTCTTTTTTATATTATTAAATTATAATATAAGTAAGAGATTCTCCTATTTTATTTTCTGAAGTGGAACAAAAAATATTTTATACTTCTTCTGAGGTAACTCATACATTTCAATGAATTTATTTCCCCATAATTTTTTTCACTTTAAGATCTTTCTCCCAAGGGATTGATATTCCACAACGTCAGTGTAGGAAAAGGTCCCCAGAGAAGCGCTTAGAAGATTATAGACTTTTAAAAGATTGACTTGAAATAACACCCCCCATTCTTTTCTTCTTCATTTATTTATATAAGTACACCGTGTTTTATGGCTTTTCTCTGGGGAAAAAAAGAATTATTTCATTAAAGAATTTTTCTGCGGAATTCTTAAAATTTCTTTTTGAATCAGAAGTGATATTCTATCTGTTTACTCCATTTTTCAAACACACAAAATGTCTTAGAAAGATGAAAATCATTCTAACTAAGCTAGTACTACATATGAAACCCAATGAAAAAAGATAAATTATTGATCATTTAATTATTAAAGTGGTATGTGAACTTTTTTTAAGAGACAAATTTTGATATAAAAATAATATAACAATTTCAGAACATGGACAAAATCCTAGTGTCATGTGCGGGTTTGGCGTGAATTCTAATTTTATGCCAAACAATCAAATAAATACAAACTATCAATTTATTACTACTATTAATAACATTTCGACGCAGTAAATCAGTTTGATCATTTTATAACCTTACTGCCACCTAGGAATTAAGTAGAATATGAATTTAGTGGTTATCAGGTTATAAATGTTTAAGAAAAAATCTAAACACTAGTTAATCACGATCGAAAAGTATGCAATATTGAATAACATCTGTATCTTTAACAGCATAATGCAATTAAGACTTGTACTAAAATGTCTCAATCTGTAATATAGAGACTATTTGAATCGTGATATTAGTAATTACTTGGAAATATAAAATCTAAACTAAATCTAAATTTAAATTGTTTCTTATAGGTATCGAATTCAAACTGAAATCAAATAGAAATAAGTGAAAACATCCAAGGATTGTGATAAAAAAAATTGCTATTTACTGTTCAACATCAGATATTTCCTTGGTATAGCCATTAATGAACTGATGCAAAGATTAATGAGAATATATTTGTCTATGATGAATGCATCTTTTAATAATAAAACAATTTTATGTTTCTTAAACATATCTAGAAAAATTCATACTTATCTGAATTCCTGCAAATTCAGCTCTATTTTTGTTACAATGTTTTTTCTCCTTATATACTTTTATAAAAGTTGACACTGTAATGTTTGTCTAGCGCCTTCTTTCTCGTTATCAGAAGGTAGTGAATTCATATACCGACCTTATAGAATGTCCGTCGTGTTCGATATTGGTGGTTGAGGCACGTTAAATATGTCACGGTTGTGACATCCTCCATGTAAAATCATACATCTAAGAGTGGTAGACAATGTCGGGATTTCCGTTAAATCCCTGTTGTGAATTTATATATATATATATATATATATATATATATATATATATATATATAT
>JAPDSC010056393.1:6418-30482 GCA_026290005.1 Latrodectus geometricus | reverse complement strand
ATATATATATATATATATATATATATATATATATATATATATATATAGATAGATTACCTAATGAGTACAAATACGATACGTATCTGAGCTTGTTTCTAAAAACATTTGTTTTTTGACAATCATGGATAATTGGCGTTAATACCATTGATGTAAAAAATATTTCTGTATCTTATTGTTGTTAGGAACGAAGAATCTGAGAGTTCTGGATTATAAAATGCTTATCCCTCATTATTATCAGAGTCATAGATGTATGCATCAGTTGAGGAAATATATATACAGTTCTATTATATACAATTCACAAACATCATGTACACAGAAGACATTTCTTCCTACAATAGTTAAAATTCAATTTTTATACAAAATTAGGTTTCCATAATAGAGATAATGCAGATTAATTACCTTATTTAATAAAATCTTAAGAAATCATGATTCTCTCACGAGGTGGAGGATCATATGAATAGGTGCACTAAGGAAGGTTTATCTGTTAATAATCAATATTGTTAACTATTTAAGTATTGGGATAGCAATAATACTTTTACTATTCTTTTCTTTATGTTTGACTTGTATGTTGAACAGTTCTCGTAATACATTCAAAGCTGTTGGATCAGTAATTTTAAATCCCATCATCATAAATAATTTAATAGAAATCAGTTTAAGGAGTTAAAGGTTTCCTCAAGTAAATGTAATTAATGTATGAAAGAATAAAAATATCACATCTCTAACACATAACAATTTCTTTCTATTAACTGTGTTTTTTTAAGGGATTTTGCAGGTTGAACAGTTATCTTTTCAATTTATGTAATATTTTCAAACGACTAAAATAAATGTATTCAATTATATTAGTTTGGGGAAAAAGTAATCCATTATTTTTACGCGAACTTTTTGTAACTTCTTTCAGATTCGCTTTGTAAAAAGGTTTAAAACAGTTTTCATGTAGATTTTTAGGTCTTGTGCGAAGTACGACTGCTGACATGCTGTCAAGTTTGATAATTTTTGATATTCTATAGACATTCTCGACGATGTTGTATCTATGCGAGGTATATCTTTATACGCCAACGGAATCGACGAAAAAAAATTGTACGTAACTGGTTGTTAGAGTCTTATATAGGACGATAAACACCTTTCACAATTTTAGCCACCCAGCTATCTTTTTCGCCGTTACAAGAGAAAAACGAAAATGTATCGAATTTTCTGTTTGTTGTCTTTCAATTTTGAAACCTTGTATTCGTAACTGAATTAATCAAACAAAAAACTACAAGAGGATATTTTAGTGTCAAATGTCACCTTTCCAACGAGCATAAATCTAAAATTGTTTGATAGATACCTCACGAGATATCGATCACTACAGACGTCTACCGAAAAAATAATGGATAACTTTTTCCCCAACCTAATATTATATTAGTATTTTTGCAAGTATATCAAATTGAATCAGATTATTTTAGTCATGCATTGATTATAAAGTTTGCATATTTCTTGAGTACATTTAAAATATCTTAATGTGACTGAATTTCTTTTTTTGTTTCGATCATTGATAAGAATGTTATGAACGTCATGAAACTAATTACAATGATTATCTACTAGATTTTCACAAAAAAATATAACATAATCTTATCAAACATCTCATTTTGGGAAACATCTTATTTAAAGAATATAGCACAGCACATTCAAGTTAGATAAAAAAATAAAACTAAAACGTTTCCACTTATTACATATAATAAATTTACAGTTGAATTTCCTCACTATATGATAAGTGTTTAAGTTTTTCTTCTACAAGAAAGCTCACACACACACACACACACACAACTTTTAGATTATTGATGAGCCTATGATAAGCAATGAGCACAATCAAAAGTAAAATTTACTTACATTGAAATATACGTAACGAGAAAAGTAGTATAAACTATTTCTAAAATTCTATTTTTGAAGTTAATTGAATTTGTCTCATTTGTATAAGTTGGAATTTTGAAATAAATGATTTCATTGCGTAGCTAATGAGTATTTATTTTCTTAGATTGTAATTTCAATAATTAAATCTAAAATAAAAATAGCTTCAATTTTTTTTAAATAATAGGTAATTGAGTATGTTATTTTTATAAATAGATTTTTGTAACAAAATGAAGAAAATAGTTTTCCTTCCAAAAACAGTTACTTTAAAATATTTTGAAGATGAGCAATTGAAAACAAATTTTGTATTACATATTCAAAAAGTTTTGCTCCTTTTTTCCATTCCCTTCTTTAATATCTTCAATTCAACTTAATTTTATAGAAAACTGTTTATCTAGTTTATTGAAACTATTAAGTTTCTTATACAAAAAAACTACACTTTCTTAAATGTACATCATTTAAAAAAATTGAATATTATTTTTAAAAAGAAACAATATATTTTCTCTTTTATAAATAAATAATATCCTTAAAAAAGAAAATTTTAGAAGGTTCAAAAAAATCTGCTTTTCCTTTTAAAGCTGTAAACCAAATAGAGTTAAACTACATCTTTTTTAGAGGTTGGAGTTTTTTTTTTTCGCATCCTTTTTCTAATTAATCATCTTCACTTTCAGCAAACTTAAGAAACAGATAACGCAATTTTCTAGGAGCCTCTTTTCCAAAAACATTGATTCCAGCGTAATCTGTTTTCTCACCACCTGATCTGAAACTTAAATTTGTTCTCTTCATGAGTTTATGCAGTCGTAACCACTCGAGAAAATAGACTAAGGATTTAGAGGATCCATACACCCTTTTCCCTACACTCAACAGAGCTCTGCCTTAATCATCGTACTGTAAGCTTAACGTTAGATTGTTGATCAATATGTCTGTGGGACAACTGGAAGAACCCCGAAATGGATGTTTGCTTAACAGATTAAGTGGGAAGGAAGTTTAAGGATTTGATCTTCTCTTACATACTCCAGAGAAGTAAGTGAATATGGATTTTCTCAAACAACAAATATTTTATCAATTCATCAGACAATTAGTTATCAATCTATCAATTCATTAGTCAATGAATCAATGAATGTAATATATACATTGATTTGTAATAAAACTTATATTTCAAAGTATTATATCTTAAATATATTCCTTTAAGGAGGGAGCAAGCTTTGATACTTTTTGAATATAGTAATTAGTATTAGTTAATATGTGCTATTTTTGTCTTAAATAATAGATTTGTATAGCTATATCAAAAAATAATTAAAAAGAAGTAAAGAGCATACACCAAAATTTCAATAAAAATTCTACTGACCAGAAAATATTCTCTTTGACACAAAATAGTAAAATGAAAATAATGTTTGTGAAATTTAGAAAGTTTTTTCAAAATTGCAAAAGAACTATTTGTATAACTATATCAAACAAGAAGTAAGATAAAGTTCTACAGATTCGATATAAATAAAAACTCTATTAACAACAAATTATCTTCGACATTAAATAGTAAAATTAAAATAAAACTTTAAAGTAATTTAAGACATTATATGTAAAAATTACAATATTTTTTCCAGTGCAGTTTTCAAAACTACAATTATTTTCTAAAGAAAAATTTATACATAGTTTTGAATCCAGAGGAATTTGTTAAATGAAATGTATTCTGTGTATTTCGTCATTTAGATCATTAATATGAGTCTAAATGTTTTTAAATCGGTTACATTGTATTTTAGGTCCCCTTCCTCGCCAAATTGAGAACTTGAAGCTCTTTTTCACGCATGCTCATTAATTACTCTTTCGTTTTAGCCTTTTCATTGTTCATTAATTAAGTTTGCCTTTGAAATAGCGGTATAATTTTAGCCATGGCCTCGGTGTTTTTGAAAACGCGCCAAGTTGGGATCACAAAACACATTTTAACCTTTAAATGAACTTGTTAAAAATATAATTTTAGAACCATATTATATTGACTGCTTTTTGTTTTCATATAATAAGACAATGAAATAGAAAGCACATAATTATATGAACTATTTTAAGCAGTTTGTATAACTTTACGCTTAATGAATATTGGGTTATCTTACGGTTGTTTTGTATGAATAAGTAATTTTATATTAGAATAAAAAACAATTATTAGAAAATAAAATAAGATTTTTAAGTAGCAGTTCTAGAGTTATACTAGCAGTTTTGAGTTATACTATGTTAAATCACGTAGTTCTTTCTGGTAATTGCAGCTTACTTGCCATCATTTATTCAATATTTTAGATGAAATATATCGAGATTATATTATAAGAAAAAAAACAGCCTTTCATTAGAGTGAAACATTTTCCTTTCTCATGTGCATTTAAAAAAAACAATTACAAGAGTGAGCTATAGTATTGTAACAAAAATTATTAATACTATGAATATTTTCATTTTTTGGTCAGAATTACTTATAATCTTACACATTAAAAAATTTAAAATTAAGTAAAACGTTTCTGTACTTGAATGAATTCTCATAAATTATTTACCGAAGGACATGATTTAACACACTTAATATGTTGGTAAATGCAAATGATTGAGAGACGAAATAAGAATTATTTCTAATTCTGCCAACATAAAAAGTCAAGTCTTCTTATGGAAAAAATGGAGAGCTCTTTTCTATACTTTTGTAATGCAGTTTTATGATAGTTTTACAAAAAATATAATATAATACATAGAATAATATATTAATTTGGGAAAACAATACTTTATTTTTGCGTCAACTTCAAGACTTCATTTAATATGCTTCACATTCGCTTTGTGGAGATGCTCTAAAAACTGTTTTATGATCAATCTATAACTCCTAGCTGATACTACGATTGATAATATGCCGGTCAACTTTGATCATTTGATTTTATCGATGCTTTTCTGGCTGACCTATCGGTATAAGGTGCTTCTCTAACAAAGCTATTCTGAACGAAATTAACTAAACTGAAATTGCACATAATTGGTTGTTATAGTGTCGTTACCGTATGCACTATACACAGTGTTTGTACAGATACAATTCACCGTTTACAACATCCACAGACCGTACACATCATAAACATCTTGTAACTTACAATTAATTGGACACGGAACAGCAAAAGAATTTTTAGTTTGAACTGCCATCATTTTCCAACGAATATAAATCTGAATCTTTTCAATCAATATTTCAAGAGATATCAATCACTAGAGGCATCTACCGGGAAATAATTCCTTTTTCCCCTCTCTAATACTTCTAAATTTGAAACAGTCATTTTAAAATTGTTAAATTTAGCGTCTCGCTAAGATAACAGTATCTTAAAATAAGAAACCTTGAGAGGTATGACTACGATACAGAGTTCATGTTAAGTAGTAGAAGTTAGAGTAAATATCAATTTCCAAACCTTTGGCAGTATAATGCTTTGATATGTAAATATCCTGGGTTAATGGCCTCCAAATGTCATGAGACATCGTCATAGTAAGTTAAATGAAATTGTCATGTTAACAACAGACCTGCTTGTTCAAGGATTAAAACAGTTTTCCATCTTTATCTGAATCTATAAACAATGCTGTTTTCACACAGTGAGTTACGAAGTCTGACAAATGTACTCTGTTTTACAAAATATTATTCCTACAAATAACTTTCACGTTTCTACGAGAAAATCTTTCCGACAGCGCTAAATTGAATAAATATATTCGCTATCAAAATATAAATGCTTCCAGTTCTTTTGTATCTTCGTATCTAAATCTAGCATATTGCGTCTCACGAGTCTACAAATAACTCCTTGAACATGAAATGAATTTCCAAAGTCTTTACTTGATATTTCTAAACAAAAGACAGAAAATAATATCATCTCTTACAAACATTCTATTCAAATATTCTTGCCGCTTGAATAATTGAAAACAGTATTTCTAGTTTATGCTGCAGAAATGATACACTTTTCATATTATGCGAATTTGGATGCTCAAAATTATTATTACAATTAAAATTTAATGATTTCAATAAAAGCTCAAGTATGTGATTATAAAGAAATTAATTTTTTTACCAATATTATTGTAATTTATGAATAAATATTATTAAAAATTTAAGTATTTTACAATGAAATTTGTATGTCAAAGTTCATTGTTTTAAAATCTAGCTATCTCATTGTTTAAAATTTATGCATGATATATTTGTATGTTTTGTGATTGTATTTTGTATTAGTATTATACTTTTGTGTTGGATTAATTGAGTTTAGTAAATCAAAGAAATAATGAAATTTCATTCGACACCAAAATGCATGATATCAATTTTAATCTTTTTTTAAAGAGTACAAAAATTTTAAAAGAAAAAATAAATATTTCAAACAAGCGAAATTATATCATTTATCAAATTATATTATATAACTTATTAAATTATACATTTTTTGCAATGTATGTGAAGAATGCTTTATTTTAAAGTAAAATATCTAAATAAAAAATATTCAAATTATAAATAAGTAAAAAATTTATCATTTTCTCATTGCGTAAATGTATATATAATTTAATGTAATATTTTAATATTTTTTTAAACCCTCTTATAGTACTCAGTTACTATACAGCAAATAAATACTTATCCTATGAAAGCATTTTAAACATTCTCACGAATTTAATTTAATGGAAATGTATATTTTTATAAGTTATACAGCATTTTTTTGTTTAGTATGCAAACAAATTTGAAGAAATTAAATTCAGAAATTACATATCTTACTCAAAGTTCCCTGTAATAAAATTATCTTAAACTCATTAGAAACTAATAGTTTAACTCTAATTTCCTCAGTTTAAAAGTAAAATATAATTCATGAAATGAAAGTTTTTAACTTTTTTCTTAAATTTACTTTTAATATGGCAATTAAATCTATATTGATAAAGTAGAAATAAAATTTTATCTACTGCAGGACTGCAGACATTTATCCGATAAAATTTTTATTATTATCCCTAGTTCAAAAATCCAACATAATCATCTAAAATTACGTAATATACTTAAACGTAATTATGATTTTTACCTAAATATACACCAGAATATGTACCAGAATATATCGTTTAAAGAAAATTTTTAAATAAAGATTATATATAAATAGACGCATAAATTGATATAAAGGGAATAATTTCATAAAGTTCAGAACTGAGAAAAATAAATTCCAATTTTTTAAATAATAAAAAAAGCTTTTGACATTTGCTTGATAAAACAAAAAAATTTCAGATAGAAATTTAATTTAAGATTATCTAATTGAATGTATTTACCTTACTATATCAAGCATCCTAGTTTCTATGCAGAATTATTGACATATACATATTAATACTCCATATTATTTACACAATCGAAATATTTATTAATTTTAGAATATTAATACTAGAGAGAGATGAAATTTGCAGAGTATAATTTGAGCATATTAATGCATCTTACCTCCAGAATATGTGAAATGAAATATTAGATTCGATATTAGATTATTATACATACTTAATATGATAATTATATTCTTTTTTGCTTCACTTTTATCAGCATTTCTAACACAATAGTAGAAAAGTGCTCCATTTTTAAGTTTCTGAGGCTATACGTTGAACATGATTAAATGTTGACATCTTTTCTCGTTAAGGTATAAATTAAAATTTAACAATAAAAAATGTACTCTTTAAACTAATATTTCGTATTTCATAATGGGTCACTATAAGAAATAATATAAAAATTAAGAAAAAACTTTATTACTGAACTGAAAATTAATGATATTTTCCACGGGAATTACTATGAAGTGACAACCAATTTATCGAAGAATACTAGTAAGAGTGAGTTATTTTAAAATTGGGTCAATGATGACTTGGTTGAGAAACATATTGTTCTCTCAATCAAAAGGTAGCAGATTTTCTACCGAACTGAAAGAAGATCTTTCATATATACTAATAATGGATAGGGTCCATAGAACAGATGTGATTGCAATGCCTTCCAAGTGAAGTGATACCCTTAGCTAAGGAATTCCGCTTCTTTGGTTTTTAAGCTCGGTTTCTGATTTCATATTATAAGTATTTCCCCACTCTTTTAGAATTAGTGTGGCCACACTCACTGACTGCCCCGCCATACAAAATGTCTTCAATTTCAAATTTTATGATAAGCGGTTGAACCTAATAGCACTATAGCCTATTGCTTTGGCATTTGAATATAATAAATAACTTTTTTCAAAATTTGATCTCATTTTTCTATACATTATATCTTTTATATGTGTAAGTTGAAAATATTTGCAATCATTTTTAATAATTTACAATTTAAAGCAGTATATTTTTATAAAGTTAAAAAAAATTACAGAAATATAATGAATAGTTTATAAAATTTTATTTCACATAAGACTTGTAAGGAAGATAAATTCCATAATTTATAAAATTGAAATGTATAGTTTGAGTATACCAAGTTATGTGTAATAAGAAATATTAATCTAAAAATTATGGTTTTATTAAGTACTTTGAAATTTTAAAAGTTATGTATGAGTAATATTATTAAATGATCATTAAAAAATTCCTGAAGCTATTCAACTTTGGTAAAATAATAAAATATAAGCTTTTTTGGAAGATTCTATGCTTGTAAAAAAATATTAGTTAAAATATTACAGTGTATGTATTCAAATGTGACTTATATAAGAAAATTTTTAATAAACATTCAAAATTTCTTAGAAATTAATGGATATATTTTCTTTAAAAAGTAACCCTATAAAACATAGCTTTGCTGTTATATAATATGATTACTTACAGGAATTACTTATTTAAGAATTTCCTATTTGAACAGATATATATATATATATATATATATATATATATATATATATATATATATATATATATTGAAAAGAAAAGTGGGTAATGTAATGAAATAATATTATGTTACATTCATTATACAAATGTTACATATAGCAATTCATTCGTCATGAAACTTAATTTAAATCTAAGTTTAACTCCTCCTGTCAGGAGAAGCAATTTAATGCATATAATTACATTGTGTTTCATATTAACTGTCCCATTTTAATTGCCGTAATGTCAGAATGAACGAGATAATATGTTATTGCAATTTTAGATAACGTTCAGATAATAATTGCTTAATAGAAATTTCATTGCAAAAGATTGATTGTTATGAGATTACATAGGAAACTGGAAAATTGATTCTTACTCGTTTTACACAATCTGGGTTGGTTTTAAACGTTATTTAATGAAATAAATATTTTCTAAGGAAGAAGTAGTTAGAAGTATAATTGGATTCAACGTATCAATATACAGATAAATACCTTTAATATTCTACAAAGCCAATAATTCTCGAAAGTAATAATTATGGTTCTAACATTATCTTAAATTTAATTTTACTGCGATTTGAAATAGTGATGATGAAAATTTGTCTGCCTTGAGTGGAAATCGCTTATTGAATGTAAACCGATTTTACACTCAAATAACGACGCCTGTAGCAACTACTAAGTCTGAAGGGATGTTTCTGAAAACTTACTTACGGAATGAGTAAATGAATATATGAATTCAGCATTTATAAACAAACATTCCATACACATATAAATTTTTAAAATTAGAAAAAGATAAAAAATAATCCTATACTGCTTTTAAAGTTTTTAAAAATATAAACTATGCGCTTAAGTACACATACAACTTTATAGAAAATATTATGTTTTTGAACATTTCATAGTTAAATTTAAAATCAATTTTCAAAAAATACTCAAACAAGTAAAAGTTTGTAAAATAAATAATCAAAAAAAGTTATAATTTCACTTTAAACTTAAAATGAATTATGTAGTATTAGAATAATTTTATAAAGTATATTAGTATTGCTATAGATTCAATTAATAATTTATCTACAATTATAAATAAATATTTTACAGAAAATTATTAAATAAATAGTTCAGTTGTACCATGCTATTCAAATTGGTCTATATTATATAACTTATATAACTTTCTATTAAAACAAAAATTGAAATACATATGTGTACCTTATTTCTACTCTCGTATAATTTCTAGTGAATTTGAGGCTACAAGCATCAATTACTTAAGTTTCACAATCCTATGAAGTAAATTGTAAATAATAGTTCAAATATTTTGTTGCAAGTAAAAAAGCGTTTTTTTTTTTTTTTTTTTTTTTTAAATATTATTTTATTATTTTAAAAAAATAATAAAATATATTATATTTTATTTTTATTATATTTTTTATTTATATTTATTTTTTGTATTATATTTTTTATTTATATTATATATTTTTTTAAATATTATATTATTTTAAATATTATTTTAAATATTGACTTTTAAAACTTAATTTCTTGGAACTTTATGTACTTGTTACATTTTTAAACAAATTGAAACTATTATATAAAAATTCAAGAAATAAAGCTCTTAAAATCATTCAGCTGTTTTTCCAACTTGCTTTTTTATGTGTTTGCTATGGATGGATCTACTATCTTCCTAGAGGTGAGTTTGTGCTTTTACTTCATAGAATTTACAATAACAATACTCGTTAATATACTAAACAGTTGTTCTTAACTATTATCGTGAAAGAAGTTTAATATCGAATTTTCACGTATTCATTAATATTTAATATATAGAATGAACAAAATTCACATATTTTTTATTGAATACAAATCATATATGTATCGAATGCATAAATTAAAATGAAAAGAACATATCGTGAAATGCTCAAGAAGTTTTGGAAATAGAATACAGTGAAAACCCAAAACACAATGTAGCAACTCCTGGAAGTAATGACATTCTTTTATCCTCTAAGTTATTGTGGCAAACGAATATTTTATATCATGTACCTTTCATGCAGTTTTAACACTATGTATACCCTAGAAGCAAACATCGCAGTGTAAAAGAAATGATCAATGATTCTCTCAGCAACAATTACCATAAGTTTTAAAAATGTTCATAAAAATTGTTTAATAAGACACTCATGGAACAATTTTGTTATTATGATAATTGCAGGAAAAAAAAACAATTGTCCACTGTCATTGTCCTACTGAAACTCTGTATCTTTGACAACTCGAACGTGTAGTTAAATAGCAAATTTATGGAACGTCAAATAGCAAATATTTGGAACGTAAGGCTGGAAATGAAAGTGATCTCTGCGAAAAAGAAATAATCATGACAACGCACAATGGTGCTTACAGTCACTGTAGTTGATTATCTAGTACAACTATGCCGAATCACATCCTTTTATCTTCATTTTACAGCTAGCTTATCGTTAATCGCTTTATTCGAGACATGCGCTAAAAATAACCAATAATGTGATCAATAGTTCGAAATGCTGTTACTTAAGTCTCCAAATTGTTTTAAAGACAATACCTTTTAATCATCCAATCATTTTATTCAGGCATTATAACGTAACTTTTATGGTTATGCAAACAGCATAATTGTTTTCTCAACTAATAATGATGAAATGCCACTAAGACACTTCATGGCTTTTCCTAAAGCTTTTATAATACCATAAAGTCTACCTGTGGTTGACAATTATCATTTCTTAAAAAGCAAATTTATTGAAAAATACACAGCAATCTTATATTGAAACATCTTGACTTTGCCTCAAAGTCAGACACGTATTGGGATTCTCAATCGAATAATAATAACGTCATGCCTTATATCTATTCATCCTGATATATATGATATATAATATAAAAAAAGATCAATACAATTGTTTTTAAAACATTTATATATAATATTATAAACTATTTCACAGTAATGTTTTTTACAGATATTTTCTATATCTGAATCACTTTATACTGACAATGTTCAATGAAAAATGTTTTAAATACTTTTAAATTCACAATTCCATTAAAAACCTTTTTTATTAGATTTCAAATGTCTCGGAAATTTTCATTCTAAGATTAAATAATCTTTGTCTGTCCATTAAATAATCAGTTTTAAAATATTTAATTTAGAATCCATTCCATGAAAAGAATAAAAACCAAGAATAACAATTGAAACTGAAATTTGATGGGAAAAAAAAAACTAAACTGGAAACTTAGTCTGGAATTTTAGGAGAATTCGATTAGATTATCTAAGTAACTTGCGGTGTCTTATCTAACTTTGAGAATAAGTGTATAATCTACTTATCGTTACCAAAACTTTTCTGGGAGACAAAGTTTTTATTTGCACTTTTGCTTCCTCAAATTTTTATAATAGTTTGACACAAGTTCTGAGAAACTACATTCTATTTAAACTCATACTAGATGTAGACTCACTTAAATTAACGTATTCCACAGATTTAAAAATATTAAATGATAACTTCAAATTGAAGTTTTTTAGTATTTTATAAAAACTCTAGTTTTTTAAGCAAATAAAACGCTAGGAATCAATTTACAAATTGTGAATCTAGGTTTTGGAGATGAAGTGTGAGACGTTATTAATTAAGTTAAACTTTAAATTCTTAAATATGAGATAATCTTAAGAAAGAATGGAAATAAACAAAAGTTTGTTAGGCAATAGATAAAAAGAAATTGTTATAAATAGCTCTATTTTATATAATTCGCAATTTTACTAGCTGAATCCTCATATTAGAAGGTTTTTTATTCTAATATTTGTCTGTATAATATTTCCGATTGATGTAAATTTATGAAATGATCAGATTAATTCAAGTTTTTACCAATAATATAATAAATTTTATATCCTCATTTATATAATATGCATTTATTTAACAAAGAAGAATTAAAATATTTTATTAACAATTGATATGTAACTAAAATTGATTCTTAGCCATTGATATGCAAGTATACAGCTTTTAATATTGAAAATCTAATAGGATTCAGGTGTCCCAACAAGTAATATCATTTTAAATTAGATTTAAGGATAAAATAACAGCAGAAATTCATCTAAAGAAGTTGTGGAAAATACGCAGAAAAAACTTACTATTTATGATGTGTACTATATGTGCATATGTGTCCAACGGAAAATCTCCATGAGACACTTCATGGACATAGAACAGTATGTTCGTATTGTAGGGTAATAAACCCGAAGAATTACAATCTATTAATTCAGATGGGTGGATTTATGTAAAGAAGATATGCTATATCTTCTGATCCCAGTTGAAAAGAGATGGCTAAAGATCTTGGAAATATGGGAATTTTTTTCCAAAGATATAAATTATTGATATTTTATTTCCATGCAATTAACATAAAAACAGAAAAAATTAAGCATTCTGAATAGAACGTTGATAGCAAAACTGATAGACCCTTAAAACATTAATCGGAAAATATTGCTGTTAAAAGTAAAAATATTTACATTCTGTGAAATAAAACCTTTTCGATTTTGTATTCATTGAAAATAAATTTACTTTGGAGTATTCTGTTTATCATCCAATGATAATAAATTAATACTCAATGCTGTAATATAAATAATTTTATATTAATCGCCGGCAATTACTTTTTTTTAAAAAAGCAATAATTTCTGTAAAGCTACAAAATTTTTAATTTTGGATAAACTTTGTATTTATTGAACATTTTATTCGCATGATATGCATATCTGTTTCATACATTCTAGTAGCTTACTTTTTTTAAACACAAGAAAATTAAATAAGGCAACAACAGATACAATGAAGGAATCACAAACTTCACATCGCAGATATATAAAAATAATAGTTCACAAGAATTTATAGATAGAGTGGTAATGTTTTCTCTAAAATGATTTTCTAGCAAGCTATAAACGATAAAAATGTGTTGCTGTTTTCTAAAGTTCATAAAAATTGTAATGTAATGAATAAGACTCGGTTAAATCTAATATCTCTTTGTTGTGCATGTGTATATGTTCTATAAAACCTATGAAAAAGTATTTTTGTATATATGTATTTTTAAATATATATATATATATATATATATAAAGATAACAAAAATTTATTTTTATAATAATTAGTTTCTATATTTATTATTTTAATTGCAAATTACAGACATTCAAAAACAGTATAAAATACTAAAACTTTCAGATATAATATAGAATAGCATTCAGATTAAAATGAAATATTATATTTATCGTTGTAGTATCTATTGTTTTTTGTTTCAGAAAAAAAACACATTTAGTTAATAACATTAAACTCTACTGTCTCATATTTATCTTAATGTCTTAAGATTATAAAAACTAATTTCATCGTGAAAAGTTTAAATATGAATTTAAAAAATAGATTTCTGTAATTAATTTAAAAGCAAGAAAATTTTTGGAGCATACAAAATATTTAAATTTCATTGAATCAATTTGAAAATATTTCTATGAATCGTTAAGAATTCAACAGGGAAATGTTGGAGGCTTTTTATTTAATGAAGAATCACATTTTTAAATTTCTTCATAAAAAGTCGATAGTACTTTTTTTATGAATTATGATATTAATCATTTTTAATGATATTCATCAAAGAAATTGAAATATTATTTGTGTATCTAAAACTAAACATTGTGTGTTACATTGTACTACACGTTCCTAATATCATGGTTGGTAATTAAAAACAATTTTTACTTTATTGGATTTATGGAAAACCAATTATGATAGTCTTATGTTCCCTTAAAAATTCAATATCTGATTTTAGTAAATAAATTATTGAACTATTCAAGAATGACTTGGTTATCTTGCTTCAATAAACCTGTTATAATAGTTAACGATTTTATAAAATATGTTGAATGATTTATATCTCAAATATTTTATCTAGAATTTTCTACAGGGAATTATTCAAAATTGATTTTAAATACTGGAATAAAAAGTCTCTTTTTAAGAGAACTTATCAGAAACAATGATTCTATTAATAGTTTCATTTTATTATTTTTAAATGTATGAAATAAAGATGTTTCTTGTGTTTGTGTATGTCATTGTTTCAGAAACATAATCTATTTATAAGACAATAGATGATACAGAATTTAATCATCAAATTATGTTTACATTTAAATATAAGAGTAGTAACATATGGTAAAGACCATGTAAGGGAAATATTTTTACTGTAATGTAATCAGAGAGAGAGGATATCATACGATTAGCTGGTATATATAATTCTTTGTAGTTTGATTTCATAAGGTTTTTATTTTGAATGAAATATTTTTAGCTTCAGACTAGTTGATGTTTAAGTTATTCAGCAATACTATGTTTTATACTGGAGTTTTCAGTATATGTATATAAATTCAAACATACATAATAGAATACAAGTATATAAAAGTACTCAGAGGATTATCAATAGATTCTGGTTTGTTCATAATAATTAGTACCATTTTCGGATGCTTAATTATTTCCTTTTCAGTATCGACACATTCAAGAATAGGTAATGATCTCATTTTGTATTTCATTAATATTTTTCTATAAATCTCAAGTTTAGATACCAAAAAATAACTATTCAGTTAATGATTTCATCAAACTTTTCAAAGTGAGCGTAAGAATTACAAAACTAATTGTTTTTTCATGATTTCATAGTACAAAGTTATTTAAATATAAAAAATTCTAAGTTTTAATGGCTCAATTCTCATTTGGTTTGTCTTAATGCAATGAGATTTTCGGTGTTTAAATTTACAATAATCATAGAGGGATTTTTAATAATCATTGAAGAGTGTAATAATTATATTTACAAAGAAATTTTTAAGTCCAGCTACTCATATTTTATATGAATAATCGTTAATTCTATTTAAATAAGTATTCAATTCCCAAAAAATTTAAATATTTAACCTTGATGCTATTAAGTATAAATATAATGCAGACTAAACCAAAATTACAACACATTATTTAAATGGTCTATAATATGACACAAGTATTTTCTTTAATCATAATTTTATTTTCATAAATACAACTCATCAACAAAGCTCATTGGATTTTCTGTTATTGTTTTATTAAATGTAGAACAGAAATCTGGAATTGGCATTTTAATTTCAAAATAAAAACAAAATTATTTATTAATATATATATATATATATATATATATATATATATATACCTGGCTTTTCCTCACCCATTTTTCTCCATAATGGTCGAATTTAGTTTTAAAAGAATAGCATGTACGTGCATTTAAACCATTGATGTGCCAGAATGTGCGCAGTTAAAACTACCTGTGCACAAATAAACAGCTTTGCGAGTTTCGGAGGCAGATAACATATTCTGTAATTGCTTTTGTTTATCTCTAACCAACATATTAACTCACGTAAACATTTACTCTGGAGATAGAAAGCCTTACACTTTTCCAGTAACAAAGAAAATTAACAGCATAGTTAGTGAACAAATCTGAATCAGCAATCTTTCATCTTCTCCCTTTGGTATAATTCCAATCCACAAAAGAAGATAACTGAAAATATATAGCTAGTTATTTATTCCATTAACTGCTGAAACGATTTCCATCATGATTGATTTTTGGCCCAATATCTAAATTCTTTTAATTACTTAACTAAGACTGCATACTTGTAACTGCTTCATTCGGATGAAATTTATTATTTTTTTCTCTAAATAAGAAACTAAATACAAATACTTTTTCAGATGTTTATTCAGCCATTTTGTTCTGTTTAACTGTTGCCTGTGCACATAGAGTTCTTTCATTTTCACCGCTATAGAATAATTAGTTTCTGTTTTCTACAATGATATTTATTATTATAATAAGTGGATTTCTTAAAGGATATATTACAATCACAATATCTTTTTAATTAATTACAAAAGTTAAACAATTATACTTTGTTTCTCTAGTTAAAGTTATAGCATAATTATATTTTATGAACAAATAATTAAAAACTGAGACCATTGTGTATAGTTTAAGAATTTGTTATGATTCACGTGTTAGATATCTTTCTCAATTTAAAATTGTATTAAAAATAACCTTCGAAATGTAAAATTGAATTGCCTGATGTAATATGCATTTTGAATAAAAATCAATCATCCAAATCAAATATAAGAGTCAGGAACTTAATTACAAGTTTAAACATGATGTTATTTCAGTTACATAATTAAATTATTCAGTTTACAGATCTGAAATTTATTTTGTTAATGGAATTAAATTCCTTGAGTACGCCTAACAATAAAAGAGTAGTATAAAAAACATGAAATAGAAAAGTTTTATATTTATCCTATCATGCGTGATGTGTAAAATCTAATACTAAAAACTATTGAAAATTTTGTTTATTGAGCATTTTTAACATAAAGGACATACACACTGCGTAATTTCGTTGAATATTTATAATATAGAAACATATTTTAAAATAACGATGAAAGTCTTACCTGATTATATTTTCCTTTATTATTTCAAAATAAGTTAAAATTGAACATTTACTTTTATAGTTTCAATTTTAATAAAATTTTTTTTAATTTTATGATTTACTAAAAATTAATAGAAATTTTCTCTCTCTATTTTATTCTCTATTTTGGCATACATGTCTCTCTATTTTGGCATACATGTTAATGAGTTTAAAAATGTATTCAACATTTCTCAGCTGTCAGTTTATCCCATTTTCTTGCGCTTTTATTATATTGATATTTTAAAATTAGTGTTCTGATATAAATTATAAAATCATAAATCAAAATATTTCGTGAAAGACAAAAAAAGAATAAAGCTTCAATTAAGACTTAGCTTTTGTTGAATGTAAGCGAAGAACTAATACATTAGCTCATTATTCATTTAAATCAAGTTTCACTTCGAAAGAATTTGTATTGCTATAAACGAAAAATGTGTTCTTTTAAAGAATAATTGCTCTATAAATCTACACTAAATGTAATTTGCAATTTTAAGGGTAATTTATATTCATAAAAGGATTTGTAGCTCTTATTTAAAAAAAAAAACAGAAAATCCTATTGTAGCTTTATTAATCTTTTGATATTGTACTTAACTTATTTACATGTTTACATTCTTTGAAGAAACTAATAGTTCGTAAGTAGGTCATGAGATTAAATTAAATGTTCTGTATGTCATTAAATTATTTTTATGAGGGTTTTACTTCATAACTATTTAATAAATATTTAGCATTTTAGGAGAAAGTACAAGGCAACGATTTAATGTTAAAGTTTAAAGTATTATATTATTACTTTATACATGAAACTTTTATTCATAATCTGTAATTTATGCAGAATTTATTTATGTAGATAAATTATACGCTTATATATAATGTTAATTCAAATTCTGCATAAGTTTATTCAGAGGATACAAATGATTTCTTCTACACTACTGGACCCTAAAATTGCTACACCAGAAAGAAATGCAGATAACAAAATGATATTTATTGGACAAATATATTATACTAAGAAATAACAAGTGATTAAATTTTCAAAAAATTTGGCTCGATAGATCCTGAGAAATCAGTACCCAGAACAACCACCTCTGGCAGTAATAACAGCAGTTATACGCCTGGACATTGAGTCAAACAGAGATTAGATTGCATGTACAGGTAGAGATGCCCATGCAGCTTCAACACGATGCCACAGTTCATCAACCATAGTGACTGGCGTTTGGTGACGAGCCAGTCACTCGGCAACCATTGACCAGACGTTTTCTATTGGTGAAAGATCTGGAGAACGTACTAGCCAGGGCAACAGCCGAACTTGTTCCGTATCAAGGAAGGTCCCCACAATACCGGCAACATGCGGTCGGGCATTATCCTGCTGAAACGTAGGGTTTCGCAGGGCTGGAATACAGGGTAAAGCCACAGGTTGTAACACACCAGAAGTGTAACGTGCACTGCTCAAAGCACCGTCAATGCGAACAAGAGGTGACCGAGACGTGTATCCAATGGTACCCCATACTATCACGCCAGGTGATGGACCAGTATGACGATGACGAATGCACGCAGCCAGTGTGCGTTCACCACGATGCCACCAAACACGGATGCGACCATCATGATGCTGTACACGGAACCTGTATTCATCTGAAAATATGACGTCCTGCCATTCGTGCGCCCAGATTCGTCGTTGATCACACCATTGAAGGCGCTCTTGTCTATGAGGTATTGTCAAGGGAAACCGCAGCCATGGTCTCCGAGCTGAGAGTCCATGCTGTTGCAACGTCGTTGAACTGTTCGTGCAGACACTTGTTGTCTTCCAAACGACCCCGTTTCTTGACTCACGGCTCGTGACGTGGTTGCACGATCCATTACGACCATGCGGATAATATGCCTGTCTTCTCGACTGCTAGTGATAGGTGGCCGTTGTGATCCCGCATGGCGTTCCGTATTACCGTCATGAACCCATCGATTCCATTTTCTGCTAACAGTCATTGGATCTCGACCGACGCGAGCAGTAATACTGCGATAAGATAAACCGCAATCCCGGTACGCTACAATTCGACCTTTATCAAAGTCAGAAACGTACGAGTACGCATTTCTCCTTCTTATACGAGGCATCACATCAACTTTTCACCAGGCATCAACGTTCAAATGCAATTTGTGTATGAGGAACCGGCTGAACAATTTTCTCATTTAAACACAATGTAGGTGTCACTACTGGCGCCTGCTTTGTCTGAATGCGCTGAAAATCTAATCATTTGCATATTACAGCACTTCTTCCTTTCGTATAAATTTCATGTCTGTAGCATGTCGCCTTCTTGGTGTAGCAATTTTAAAGGCCAGTAGTGTACTATAGTGAAATTTCATGCCATTACATTATCATATGTGTGTGATTATATCATATCATTTAGATATCCACAGTTTACTACGTCACTTGGTGCCATTGTTCTCATTTGAAGTTAAATATTTTTTTATAATAAATGATTGGCCAAATAGTTTCTTATTTTTTTATTCCTATAATTTTTTTAACTTAAAGTGCAATTCAGTTCATAAATTTACACTCATTTTCAGCCAAATAGGGTTAGATTCATCTTCAACTAATCGTAACATTGCAATGTGGAAATGCCTGGATTCATTCTTTATCATTGTTAAAGAATAATAGTCAAACGTTATGTTTATGTTTTCTGATAGTACATCCATATTCAACATAACACATCTTATCGCAAAATTATATAAATTAAGTATTCATAACAAGAAGTTAAATTAAAATATTTTTTAGCATAGAGTGGGATCTATCTAAATTGTAAGGTTTTCTGCACAATTTTCACAGTAACACATGTTGAATTAGAAAGCGTATCTTCATTACTAATTTTCATCATTTAACAAGGGATACTAAGATTGAACCCAATGCCTTTGATTTCAAACAACCTATTCAAAATACCAAATTGAGGATTGCAGCGAAAGAATGTTTCCTTCAAAATTCACTGTTTACCTGGAAAAAGCTTTCGTGGATAGAGAATTATAATATTCACCACGTGTCATAAGAAAGAAAATCAGAGAAATTCGCAAACATAAACCCAAATTATGTGTAAAATAGGATTATCCTTTTCTTAACAATAGTTGAACAGTAGTTCAATTGGAAATGTTCTGCCCTAGCATTAAACATGGTGAGACGTTATAGAACAAATGTACATTGAGGCTAAATTTATATTAGTACTGTTTAAACATTGATGGAGTTATAAAACATAATTAAAATAATTTTAAATAATCTTTAGAAAATTTCATTTAAATTAGCTCAGTGAGCTTTAAAGTTTATTAAAATCTAAAGACTAATTTATATGATAAATTATGAGGATGGAAATGGTTTGGGTTAGGGCTCTTGACTTTCTTGCAAAAGAAAAATCTAAAACTAAGGACCTTGAAGTACTTAATGTTGTCTAGATATAAAATCAAAGTAATTTTTACTTATTAAAACACATTAACAACATCTTCTTTAAAACTGATATTAAAAGAAGAAACAAAATGTTTTAAAGCTATAAAAATATTCATGAAATAGGATTTATATTGTGACTCCCTTCTCCATAAAATCTAATGGTCGTTTTTAGTTTTTGAAAAAATATTCTTGAGATCAAGGAATAATGATTGATAAATTAGTAAATATTTCTCGAATAAAGATTTATATTATGTAATTCTTAAACGATGTTTGGTCATATTATGAAAAATTATTGTAGATATAAACTAAAAATAATAATTAATTTTTGTTGCGGTGAATTTATTTTCTGATAGTAGTCAGTGTAAACTTGTAAAATTTCTCAAGGAAATGCTGCAATCTGTCTCATCTAGAAATATTCAAAGTATATAATTATTTAGCTACTCTCGTTTTATCATTAATTTATAGTAAAATATTAATCAAACAAGGAGATCTATATGATATTAAATTATGAAGATCTATATAATATGTTGATATATATACACATTATATGAATCATCATCTATCTCCACTATATTCGTATATAAATTATTTCAAGAGTATACATGAATAGGGTAAACCATTATTCATTGGAGAAGAATAATGGGGGGATAAAAGGATTTATTATTCCTTCGATAACTTAAGATATATTATGTACCCTTAAGAACAGTGTTGGAGAGCACATAACTGAGCATTCTGAACCATTACTATCAATTTCTGTTCCACAGTCACTTGCGTATAATTAGGGTCATTATTATTTAAATGCATCCATGATTATAGGGACTGTGGTTTATTTATGATGTACAATACTGTGAAAATAATTAGTTGTAAATTTATCAAACTTAAGTAAATGCACTTATTATTATAAATAGCAATCAGTCGTGAAAATTGCTTGAAAACTATCTATATAGCCCTGTTAAAACAGTTTTTCATTAATATATGTTTCGTTTCACCAACCATTTATGTAAGTATTTACAAATCGGTCTTTTTAATAACAATTTTCAAAAATACTAATTTCAAAAATTTTATCAAACTATTAGCCATGAAGTAGTTATTTATTTCGTTCAAATATGGTGTAATGCTCACGTTACATTTCAATATTATGGAATATTATTTTTTATAATAGTTTTGAATGTTTTACGGAATTATATAGTATTCAATTTTAGAAACTTTAATATTATTAAAAAAATTTCGGGAAATTGTTATCTTTTTCTAAATTGAGTTTTAGACCAACTCTAGTTTTCTCGCACGGTTGTCACAGGCTTAGCACATTTATAATGTAATGTAATTACTTGTATGTTAATTTGCAAACCCATGTATGTTAAACCCATTGGATGTTAATTTTTTAACCATATGTTTCACGAGGTATAAAAATATGTAGCATTAAATGGGTTTAAATGAATATGGTGATCAAATTCGCTGCAGCAAGAAGTTTTATAAAATGAAAAATAGTTGCTTAGGATGATAATCGGAAAATAATTTATATTTACCCTTCTATTCCAATTTTATATTAATATTAATAATAATTTTAAAAATTTTAGTGATATAGTGATTTTAAAACTTTCCAGAAATTGCTATCTTGGCGATTGCTACAAGTCGTTAAGGGTCAGTAATAAAAAAATATAGACATATTTGAGCATGTTTTTTTTTCCAAACAAAATTAGCCAAAATCTATTAATTATAAAATATTGTAGGTTGATGTTGGAGACGAAATTTAATCATAGTGATTAAGGGAAATGTTTAACTAACGATTCCTAAACTTTATAAACATATGACACTTTTATACACCTTTATAAACTTTACGAATATAGATAATATAATTCGAACTTCATATATAGAATACTTATAATTTCATGTATCACAGTATATTAAATCTATATTTAAGTTTATACCTGGTGATCCAAAAGTCAGAACAAACTTTAAAAGTGAATAATTCGAAAACAAATCAAATTACAAAGGTATGGTTTGCACCAAACTAATAGAAAAGAAACCAGGTTTTGTGTAGCAACGAATAAAAAAAGTATTTTGTTGGTGACCAACAGATGCTGCTGTACATTTTTTGATGTAGAACTATGTAAATCAACAAATGATATAAAAAGAAACAACTGCAGCAGGTAATGATGGTCGAAGCTTGCATGCATCGAAATGCTGTTGATAGTTGACAAAGCCCTCTTAATTAAACTGCATTATAAAAATTAGGAAAACAACATTGTGAGGATATTGCTACATATAGGGTATGCGATATTGAAATGAACCAATAATGATTTGTATATTGAACAAAATGAAAAAGAAATTTGAAGCTACAGATTCTTTGGCTTCTCGTTCAAGAAGTGAATGAACTTCAACAGTCGCTGCTGTTGTTACGATCGTGAAGCCGATAGTGCAATCCATGTTGATGGGTTCTGCACATGGTGAGTGCAGAGTTCGAAATGCTGAAATGCAGTCCGGAGATTCGTCTGGAGAGCATTGCGAATAACTCTGAAACGGTATCCCCCTACAAGTTGCATCTGTACTTTGGACAGATGAAGCACATTTCTCTCTTTCTTGCGTTGTTAACACCCATAATTGTCGAGTAGAAAATCCACATGAAATTGTTGAGGTACCCTTGTGTTATAGCCTGGTGTGGCTTCACTACTGAGTTCATAACTGGTCCATTCTTTTTCAAAGACATCGCCCATACGGGTTTCAAAACAATTACTATCAGTGATAAGCAACACTTCTACAGAACAACATTGTTCCTGAAATGCAAGTGCGACAAGCAGTTCAAACAGTCACTTTTATACAACATGAAGCAACGCAGGATATTACTCTGCCTGCGCAGCGCCTGCAACGATCAACATTTGGGGAGGATCGCTTTATCAGTCGCAACTTTAATCACGCAGTGCCTCCAACATATCCAACATATCTGACACCCTGTGACTTTTGATTTTAGGGAATTATTGAAGTCAAAAGTGTACTGCGACCAGCCGTCATCATTATTGAAAAATGCCATTTTGCCAAAATGTGCTCTTTCCATAACAAAAGAAATGCTACTAAATGCTGCACTGTTTCGGGTCACAATTGTATTTCTGAATGATGGACAGATCATTGAATATTTACTGTAGAACTTATTAACTTTAGCTAAGCTGACTTGTGAGTTATCAGGAGAAAAAAATACTCTAGCGCCATCTGCAGGTTCCCAACGAAACTATTTTTTATTCGTTGTTTTACATAACTTAGCGTCTTTTTCATCCGTTTTGGTAAAACATCGTATCTTTGTAACTCTTTTTTTTTTTTTTTTTACTCTTAAAGTTTGTCGTGACATTTGGATCACCCTGTATATAAAATAGCACCTAAGAGTACATCTCATATATGCATTACTAGAATATACATTTTATATTTTGTATGAAAATTGGTTATTGATTCGTATTACTTGTATTACTATTATTGTTACTTGAAGAATCAAATACTTTCATATAGTTAATTACTAAAATATTCGTTCTTCACAATTGTAATATTCATATAAATATTTTTTTT
>JAPDSC010056391.1:0-15557 GCA_026290005.1 Latrodectus geometricus | reverse complement strand
ACTCCTCAAGGAGAGAGTGAAAGTACCCCTGAATCCATTGGTAGGATTTTTAATGAAGTAAAATTTGAAAATAAAACTAATTAAAGTGAAAACTCACCAATGTTTCATGCACTCCAATTTCTTTATATTTTATTTTTATATGTATACTTTTTATATCCTTATTTTTATTTATCTTTATATTTTACAAGTATTATTTGTTGTTGATAAAAAGAAAAACTTTTTTATGGATATTTTCAATTTTTAAAAAAAGCATAATTTTTTTTATATGATTTTAAAGGTGGATTTGGAACTGGTTTCTATATCTATCCGAATAATGGTGGCATTAGCAGCAATGAAATTTCTACTCCTCAAGGAGAAAGTGAAAGTAGAAGTACCCCCGAATCCATTGGTAGGATGTTTAATGAAGTAAAATTTGAAAATAAAACTATTTAAATTGGAAACTCAACAATGTTTCATGCATTTATATTTTATTTTTAGATACGTGTACTCTTTTATATCTTTATTTTTATTTATCTATATATTTTACAAGTATTATATGTTATTGATAAAAAAAAAGGAAACCTTTTTTTATGGATATTGACACTTAACACTCAGATTTCAATTTTTAAACCAAGAAGAATTTTTTTATATTATTTAAAGATAGTTTTGGAACTGGATTCTATATCAACCTAGAGATTGGTGGCATTACCATCAATACATTTTCTACTACTCAAGGTGCGAGTGAAAGTAGAAGTTCTACAAAAATAAATAAGATACATTATTATCTTTCAAATATTGATATATCAATATCCTTGTATAAATTTACAATTTTTTCACTTTAAATTATAATTTACAGCTTCATTCGTATCCATGAAATCACTCTAAATATATTTATTAAATTTTTTTCTTTAAATGAATTAAAATTTTTTAATTTTTTTAAGTTTAACAAATTAAGTAAAATATATTTCTCTCAAGAAGAGCAACATTCTTGAAATAATATTTGAATTTGCTTTAAAAACGGATGTACCTATTAAAGAAAAATTCTAAATCACATATGAATTAAGGAAGAAACAATTTCCTTAATTACTGCTTATTAATATTTATTGAGAAATTTATAATAAAATGTAATATAAAGTGTAATATGTATACTTATTTGAAAAATTGTTTGCTCTCTAGCATAAAAAATCAAGATACTCTTTCATTCCCTTGCTGTATAATTAGATATGCATTAAAATTTTGAAATATATTTACGCATTCCTTAATCTAACTAGGAAACAGCAAAAGCAACCACCTGATATTTTTAAAGTAAATTCAACCAGAAAATATCAGATGGTTGCTCTTGTGACAGAAATTTATCATATTTGAATCTAATTTATCAAAATATTGACGCGTTTTTTATGATATATTTATGTTGAATAGAATAAAATTGTGTTCCCTTTTTGGAATATTATAGAGATTATGATTGTAAAGTATGCTATGCCATATGTTGATTTTTTTAATGAGTTTCGAGATTATGAAGTAGTTATTTAGTGATGTGTAGAGAATATGAACTGGTAGTTGAAAAGATATAATTAATGTATATATGAATTAATTGAATAAGTATATAACTGCTTTAGTCATCATAGAATTCCAGATATCCTTGTTATTATATAGTTTCACTACACCGTAAGAAAAATTTTGGTTGAACCAATTAATTCTCTTTATATAAAACTGTGTATTGTTATGTCATATTTCGACATAACAAAAATTTACAGCTTATTGAAAACTGATTTAAAGTTTTAACATTTACAAGTTTAAATCCTTTTTATTTGAGTGGCTTGCTGAAAAATAAAGGAAGAAAACTTAAAACTGAAGTTCAATATTTGATCTGTATGGGGAGGATAAAATTTTCAATTTATTTTGTATTTATGAATGATTCTTAAAATAGATTTATTCTTGGAAAACATATTTAATGTTATGATCGTCCAATAGTTTTTTTTCAAAATATCACATTCAACTCTTTAACTATAGCTTTTAATGTATACTATAGCAGACTCTTCACTTCTGTTGAAATGATTTAAATGTATCTCTGCTTTTTCTTCGTGTTAAATTCTAATGTTATTTGACGGAAGATAATCGAGGGAATATAAAGATTATGAGATTTTCAATTTTTTATAGTCCTCATATTTACTTAAATGTTTTCATATTTCTCAATTCAAATTTTTACTAAGTATTTCTCTTTATTGTGTTCAAAAATACACATGCTATAACTTTCGAAGCATTTACTTTTGCGTAAAACATACCAGAAAATTAAAGATTACTATTTTACTAAGAGCAATTATTTTTAAAAAATATGATAATTACAAAAAACTAAAAATGTATTCATTCTAATAGAGTTTAATATTATTTAAATTTTAAAAATATTTAAAGTTTATTGTCATTTATTTAATTTGCACATTTTTTCCACTAAGGAAATGTTAACGATTTCTCGATCATACATTACCAAAAGAAGAACTTTATTAAGTTGTAACAGCCTGCACACTTTTCCTGATTTAACGTTTTAATAAAGATAAGTTTCAAATACGTGTATCAAAATACTTCAATTTTTAAGCGTTATTAATCTAGATCAATTACTTGGTCAATTCTTGTGAATTAATAAATATTCTGAGAAATTAGTACTTTTTATAATAGCTATCATATCTAGATTTATTTTAAAATCTCATACTCATCATTCTTACGTAAGAGATCAGGGAAAAAGAAAATTTGGCCAATTAATATTTATTAAATTTTATTTATTAGAATTTTCTTCCTTGATAAAGCAGAGCTATATTTAAAATTCTTTGGTCTAGAATATGGAATTGGAATGTCTTACGTCTTGATGAAATGTTCATCATCATTTTCTTCAATTTAAAAAAACGAAACGTATTTAACAGATAATACTAAATTTGTTTCTAAAAATATAGTACTAACATAATATTATTTTAATTATGTATCAAAGTTTTTTCCATAAGAGGACAGAAATAAACAATCATTTTTAAAATTTATCATGCTTAAGAAAGTATAATCTATTTATAATTCGATATTTAATAATTTATTTTCGTTAACGATACATGACGCAATTTTTTCCGTAAAAGTTATTAAAACAAACAAAAACAAATAATAAAATAGAAACATTTACAGAATATTATTTTTTGAACAATTTCCAGTTTTTATTGAAAAAACATTGTGTTCCGTTTGCTTAAGATAATTTAGGATGTGTTTCTTCTGTGGAACGTTGTGGATTCGAGAAAATGGAAAAGGTATAAAGAATATGAAAGTCAAATAAAGGAAAATAAAGGGAATTATAGCTTAAATAAAAACTGCAATTCGTAAAATATTATCTTCATTTACCAGGCATTTTAAATTTAATCAGTAATTAGTAAGTTTTTTAATATAAATAGCTTTTTTGAAATATAAAACTATTGTCATTGAAGTTTTCAACTGCAGTTTTGAACAAAATATCTATATTCAGAAGCATTTCTCAAAAAAAGAAAATTGTCATAATCTGAGTTTATAAGTATGGAATTTTATTTCGCAAAAATTCAAATTATCTTTTAATCTTTATCTGCATTAACCTTTTATTTAATAGAAAAACGCAATTATTTAAATAATGTTTTCGTTTGGAGTACATTTAATTTTTCGTAAATTTAATTGATTTATTTCATATAAATTTACGATTGTGCACGCTCTGGTATTTCAAATGCACCCAACAACTTCATATAATTTATTGATTTTAATAATCTGTTAGATTAATAAATAAAAGCTTTAAACTTTATTGATAGTATTTAGATTGATTTTAATAAAACAGATAATTCTTTTATTTTAGAAACATCATCAAGGAATTTAAGGCTTTTCTGTTATGCTTATAGCTTATTTGCTATTGTGGTTATAAATAATTTATACCACAGTTTTCTGTTTTCAATTAAAAGAGACCTATACAATAATAAATAATGAAATTTATGAGTAACAATGAAGTTTTATGCATTTATCTTTTAAGTAACCTTGAATACAATAACAGTAATTTTGAATTTGTAGGATTTAATTACGAGATTTATCCAAATGGAGAAATCAAACCATCCGAATATTCAGATTATGAAGGTAAGTCAAAGCGTCTTCTCAATACATTGTGCAAAAAGAATCATACAGATAAAAAAAGGACTATTTTCATGATGTATAATTAATTTGTGAAATAATGCATATCTATTAATTTATTGACTCTCAAGAAACAATTCTTTTATTATTTGAATAATCGAAATATTAAAATTTTATCTCCATTGCACATTCAAAGCTTTATTTGGTTAATTAAATGCTATGCTTTACATGCGATTTTCAATCGGAATATCTTTAATTCATCCAATTTTTCAAATCATAATCCAGACAAATCTTCAAACTTGAT
Source organism: Latrodectus geometricus (assembly GCA_026290005.1). Classification (NCBI taxonomy): domain Eukaryota; kingdom Metazoa; phylum Arthropoda; class Arachnida; order Araneae; family Theridiidae; genus Latrodectus; species Latrodectus geometricus. The sequence goes on along the minus strand of JAPDSC010056391.1, from coordinate 11,164 downwards.
GAATAATTTTATTATTACTTTAAAATTAAAATTTTCATTTTCATATTAAATTATTTTTAATCTTTTATAATCAAATAAATTACTTTCAATAAAATTGAATCAAAATTCACAACAAAAATTAAAATTTCAAAAGTACTGTAGTACTAAAAATGTGTGAATCAATACATAATTCTATAATTACAATCAACAAAAATGCTTGAAGAAATTACAAAAGACTTGTGTAATTTCTTCTTGAATTTTTCCTCTTTATTAAATTTTAATTCTGAAACAGTTTGCTTATTTTTTTCATTTTATATTAGAATATTACATAAATTTTTTAATGTAAACATATTAATTAAAGCTCGCGAATTGTGTGCATATATTAATTAATATATTGGGTTGTTCGGAAAGTCATTTCGTTTTTCCCACCTGAATTAGTCTTTTGCTAGAGTAAACCAACCATTCTATGAGTATGAAATCATGCTACGACCAGAAATATGGTAAAAGGTATTGGACTAGAATTGAAAATATACGATTCAATAAAATATTTATTCGCTATACGTTTTTCATTTTCATTTAAAACGAAATAACTTTCCGAACAACCTAATATATTTTGGAAGAATGAATAATAGTATTTAATTTATTCTCAACTTTATAGACGAAGCAATACAATCCACACCTGCATCTTCAAGCAGCAGTATTCCTTATGAACAAAAATTGTCTTATTCTACAGAATCCACAGGTAAAGAAATATTCTCATTCTCTTAATAACTCTCATTCTCGCTATAATAATCTTATATCTAATTTTTTCTAATTTATAAACTTCTCTTTTTCTTAGTGTTATTATTGTAAGTAGGTTTTATAAATTCTATATAGGAGGATATATTTAATTTATGTTGAAATATAAATTAAATATTTACTCGTAATTTTTTCTCAATAAAATTTTACTGAAACAAATTTTATCAAATTTCATTTCAAATCACACTAACACTAATTTTTTGGGCCTAATGAAAATTAATTTCTCTAGCAACAATTCCTTATTATATTTAATGAAAGATTTTTTATAAATTTAAACATCTTATATTTAAACAATATATTAAATGTATTTTATTAGTTTTCATGTTTATTAATTTACTATTATGATTTGCACACGTTTTCCAAATTTTGAAAAATCTCATTTTCTTCGATAGTCTAACTAACAGTAATGTGTACATACAAAAAAGGTTTCCACAAAAGTTTTTTTATTACAAAATTTGTAAGCTTTCTATTTCTTATTAAAAGCTATTTAAAGACGCAATGCAAAACTCAACTTATTCATCTGTATATATTATTTTCTCACTTTTCTCTTATCTTTAATTTATTCTATTACATTTTTAGAATAATTCTATTAAGAAAAATGTAAGTAGTTTGAATAAACTAAAATTCATTTAAAAACGCATGGCACAATTGTATGCAATTTTCACACAATGTAATATATCTTTAATACATAAATCTGAGGTTTCAAGTCATAACGCCAACGGAACTTCAATACTTAGTGAATCATTGTACCATTACTTTAAAATTAAAATTTTCCTTTTTAATAATTTCATATATAAAATAATTTTCAATCGTTTATAATGAAACAAACTGCCTTAATTAAAATTAATTAATAATTAAGTTTTTAAAATTACAGAGAGTTGTAGTAATTGTGAATAAGTAAAAAGTGTTATAACTACTGTTAGAATAGAAATAAAATTTATTATTTTCACGTATATCTTTCTTATCTTTATAGGAACACTAGTTTAAATAGAATTTTTCATTAATTTTATTTTATATTACACCATTAAATAAAACTTCAAATGTAAACTAAAATTCTCATACATTATATGAATATATTTGTAAAAACTTGCGAATAGCGTCTATTAATATCTGAAAAGCCTTAATTTTTACTCAGCTTTATAAGCAAAGTTACACAAGCTGCACCTCATTTTCAAGGAACAGCTTCCGATCTGATCAAAAATTATCTTATTCTACTTAATCCACAAATAAAAAATATAAACTTCCAATTCCCAAAATACACTTAATTTTATAAGCAATTTCTATAAGACCTATTTAAAGAAATATAAATTAATCATACCCTCGTAGTTATGCTCGATAAAATATTTAAAGAAATAAATAATATCAAAAAACATCTCATAACTCACTGAAACTTATCTCATGTAAATTAAAGTTCATTTTTCTATCAACGATTCATTGTTTGGAAATTTATAATTGAATTGTTTTTATAAATTATATATAAATTAAAACACCTTGTGTGATTAACTGTATATTATAAGAATGATATAGTATGCATGTTTTTAATTCTTTGTACTCACTTTAAATATTTTGAAGTACTTTCTCACTTTTCATGGTAATATAACTAATAGTAATTTATACATGTCACTAATAAGATTTTTATAATAGTTAGTTTTTTTATAATTGAAAAACTTATATATTTTCTATATAACTGTAAAGGTTAAGAAGGAATTAGAAATTTTAGCTTATTCATCTGTATATATTATTTTTTATTTTTCTGTATTTTCACAACCTCAATTCATTCTCTTATATCATTAGAAGAACACTAATAAGAAAAATGTAAATAGTCTGAACGAACTAGGATGTTATTAACCAATATTGATATTTTCCAAACTTCTGTGGCAAGACATAAAAATTTGTAACTCTTATTAATCTGACGACTAGAACAAGTTTTTTTTATTATTTAAGAGAAAGAAACATAAAAACACAGAATACGTTTTACATCTAGATTTCCGAATAATTTTTTTGAGCTTAGTCTAATATTATATCATTTTTTTCAAATGTGTCAAATCTTCTATTCTGCAGTTCTAAGGATATCATTTTAAAAGGAAATGTATTAATTCCTGCAATTTTTTTAAAAAACAAAAACGGGGTAAATATGTCAAATATAACATTGAATTTTAATGAAAACGAAGAAAGTAAAACTGACAGTATCGGCTTAAAAAGCGAGATGCTACAACAGCTGACCTCATTCTTAGAGTTTGCTTCTGCGTGCTTTTTCCATCTAAAGAAAAATAAATGCCCTTTAATATCATTAAAGACATCCTTTAGCTATATATTTCAAATGATTCGGTTTAAAAGACTAAGTAAAATTTGAAACTTTTCTGAATATATCGCGAAAGTAATTAATTTAGCATTAACAAAATTTGCACAAATAGATTACAATAAAAAGCACAATTATTTACTCCGATTTATTTACAAATAAACATCACATTGTAGTTTATGTTTCGTAGAGCATATCTCGTCTCTTTAAACGTATTGTTGACTAATATAAAAGACCTTATTTCATATCCAACTTCATGATTATATGAATATAAGCTGGTTTATTTTCTTCCTTCGTAAGGCAAAGTTATTCATAAAATGCTTTAATCTAGAATATGAAACTTGCCACCCAACCTGTCTAGTGGTTACCGTAACTGACTACGGTTGGGGAGGACCTGGGTTCGAATCCCGGCTCGGGCATGGATGTACTTTCTCTTTCTCTCTCCCACTCTCTGTTTCTTGTCCTTTCCTCGGATGATGGATGAATGTGGCCCGCCCTATAAACGGGTTTGTGGTGGTGTGGCGTGGGCGATGCTACTCGTACCTCCGTGACTTGGTTCACAGGTGCCCACCGGGTAATGATAAAATGAGTAGCAATTTCCGGCCTTGTTGCGGCAAATGGGCAAATGTACTTACTTGCTCAAAGGGGCTCGCCATTAGAAATAAAAAAAAGAGTATGAAATTTGAGAGCCTGATGTAAATCTTCATCTTTTCCTTTAATTTAAAAAAAAAATGCATTTAACAGAAAATTCGAAATTTGTTTCACAAACTTGTTTCTTTTAGTAAAATGGTAAATTTTTTTTCTTTTATAAAATGAGAACAATAAACAAAATCAGTTTTAAAAATTGAAATTTTAAGTTTCATTATGTCTAAGTAAATGTAATCTATTTAAAACAAGATAATTAGTAATTTGTTTTAACAAACAATATTTAACATAAAAATTATTCGTTGAAGTAATTAAAAGAAACATAACAAAAAATGAAATAGAAATATACATAGCATTTTTCTTCCTTTTTCAGACAATTTCTGGTTTTGATTGAAACATAATCGTGCTACTTTTGTTGGGGATGCTTTTGGGAAACTCTTTTTAGTTCTGAAGAAGTTTTAAGTGTGAGGGTATAAAAAATATATTGAGAATGAGAAGCTGGATATAAAAGAAAATGTTCAAAGCAAAAATGAGAATTACATAGTAAATAAAATCGGAAATACGTACAATGTTATTTTCAATTACCGAGATATTTTTACTTCAATCAATAACTTGCTAAATTTCTCTAAAGTGTGCAGAAAAAGTATGTAGCATTCAATACATTGTTGTTCTAAAATGTAAAGATATTTTTCATTGAAATAGGGTAGTTTTGATAAAAGTGCTTATATTCAGAGCCATTTCTACAAGAATGAAAACTATTCTACTTTGAGAAAATGAACCTGGAATATTATTTATCAGATATTAAAATTTGAATAACTCTCCTTTATTTAAAGATAAATTTATTTAAAAGAAACCTTTTGGATTTTCAATGTTTTATTAAAAAATTAATTTTAATATAGTTTTTTTAACCTTTTAAAACAATAAAAAACTTTATTGAATTTAATTCATTTACTTCATATTATTCATGAAATCCTATATAATATAATCCTATATAGTAATGAGATATCTTGAAACAATTAATCAACAAACTAATAATATTGAATTAATTCAAGATGTTCGTATGCGTTAGTATTTCAAATGTACCTGAAGAATTAACATGTGACTAATTAATTTCAATTACTTGATTCATTAATAAAAAAACCTGTCGAATTTCCATAACAATATATAACTAGTTCTTCAAAAACAGTTCATTCTTATATTTTAGGATCATTAGGGATTTTAGTCTTTTTTTATAAATTTACCATTTGTTTGTTATTGTGGTTGTAAATTATAAATTCAATATTCTATTTTTCAGTCAAAAAAAATCACAATAATAAATATTGAAATCTAAGTTTAACAGTAAAATCTTAAATGATTGTCTTTTAGGTAAACTTGAAAACAACAATATTTATAGGAAACTTGAATTTGGAAGTTTTAATTACAAGATTTATCCAAATGGAGAAATTAAACCATCAGAATATTCAGATTATCAAAGTGAGTCAATTATTTTTGCTCAATACATTGTACAAAAGTATTTTATTTTATATATTATTTAGAATTTTTTAACTTTTTTTAGTCTAGTTCAAACAAAGATTTTTTTGTTATTTTAATTTTACGTTAGATTTTTAAACATATATATATATACAACTTTCTAACATTTTATGAAGAACTCTTAAAATATCTCACGTCAATATGTTAGTTAACATTTATTTTGGAAAAAACAGTTATAAGTTATAATATTTGATTTATTCTCAACTTTATAGGCTTAGCTACACAATTGACACCTGCACCTTCAACTATTAGTTTCCCATCTGAACCAAAATTGTCTAACTCTACCAAGTCCATAAGTAGAGATTATAAATATCCCATTTTCTGAGATAAAATTATTATTATAAGCAATTTTTATGTAAAATCTATTTAAAGAAATATAAATTAATAATATCCTCGTAATTTATTATGAAAATAATATTAAATCAAAATAATATTAAATTAATATCAAAATAATATTTCATATCTCAAGAAAACGATTTACAAAATAAGTCTAATAAAATCTGGTTTTTATTTGCAATTTATTATTACGGAATTTATTATTCTGAATGCCTTTTTTATAAAATAAATATGAATTGAAAAGCTTTATATGATTAACAATGGATTATAAGAAAGCACAGTACTTATATTTATTTATTATTTTGCTTTGAATACATTTTTTATATTTTGAAAGATTTTATTTTATTCGGTAGTATGACTAAAAATAATTTAATACAAATTAATATAGAAATCTAAATTCGTTTTTCTATACGCGTTTTTCCATGTTATAAAAGTTGTCAATTTTCTGTATACTGATAAATAATTACAGCGCATAGAAAGATTCCATCTATTCATTTGTATATATTATCTTTCTCTTTTTTTCAGATCTTTAATTCATTTTTAGCAGTAGAAATGCACTTTCAGGAGACTTGTAAGTGGTTTGAATAAAATAAGACGCATTTAAAAATGTATAACCCACCATGGATTTTTTCAAAATTTTTGTGCCTTGACATCTAAAAAAAATTTTATTTCTTTGTCGAAATGGACAAGATAGCTTATTAATTAAGAGAAGAAAACTTATAAAAGCATAAAATACTTATTTTCTTTAATCTAGGTTTTTCCCGGTCATTATTCTGAGCTTAGCATAGTATTATGCCCAACTCTTTTCAAATTTGTCAAATCTTCTACTTTGCTGTTCTAAGTGTTCATTTTACAAGAAAATATATTATGTTCTGAATATTTTTTTCAAAAAAAGAATCTTCAATGCTTATTTTTAAATTTTCACGATGAAATAAGGACAGGAACTGTAATGATAGTGATATGAAACTGCTTCAAATGAGCTTGATTCTTAAAGAAGTTAGAAGCTCTTAATTTAGTACTTTTATTTGATTTCGTTAACACCTGTTTATTCTGAGGTTTCTAATATTATTTGAATATATAGTAAACATTTGCATCTGTACACATTATAATTATTATATCTTAAGGTTCCCGAAAAATTAGTTGATTGTATTTCTATTATTTCAACACAGAAAATTAAAAAAAAAAAATTAACTGAAGGTGTTATTCAAAACCTGGTAAGAACAAGAAGATAAAAAATTATTTTTGCGGTTGCTAAAGTATTTTAGTATATAAATAATTGAAAATAAAATCTAATTACCAAAACCATTATGACAAGAAATTACCTGAATGAATAAAGCCATGGAAATTTTTCAATAAACAATGGTTTTGATAATTATATGCAAGCATAAAAATTTACCATTTTTATGATTGCAATACTTTTTATAAACTTCATATTTAATTTATGAAAATATTTGTTGCTTTAGACATGCATAACCACTACATGCTGCAGTACATTTAGATTTGGTTTTTTTCTCAAAGCATCATGTCATTTTAATTTTTAAAAAATCCTTATTTTTATTAAGCCATCATAATGATAAATTTCTGCACCTTGAATTAGTTTTGCGTTAAAAAATTATTTATATCATAAACATTTATTAAATGAAAAATATATATTATAATATAGATTAAGTATAATGCCAGCACAGACAACTCAAGGTGCAAAAACAAAACAAAAGAAATTTATAAATAAATACCATTTATTAAGCAAACATGAAAGAACAAAAGAGGAGGTGTACATATGGCACCAGGCATACAAAAACCAATTATATATTCCTGAAGCACTTACAGCACATATCGTCCGTAAAACAGTAGAACAGCACGTTGTTAGTATGATGGAATAATGAGTCCCCATATGAGGAAATAGAGACCGGACAACAACCGGAGCATGTTGAGGATAACAGTATTTAGCTGCAGTTGGAGAGAAAACTCCATTCAGCAAGCAATGCTGTCCAATGGTCTGGTACAGATGTAGGAAGTGATTGATGGGTTGCAATTCGTCAAGCAAATATGTCTCATACATGTTTTATCGGATTCAAGTAAGGTAAGAATACTGGCCATTCCATATAGTCAACCACTCTTCCTATTGGAAGCAATCGTTGAGGATATTCGAACAGTGAGGGCGGGCGTTGTCATTCATAAATTCAGCTCACGTGACAATCCTAAACAAACAGACATGTTGTTAAAGAATGTATTCTCGATAAATTTCGCTTGTCATAGTTCCGATTTAAACTTGCAGACCTGTTCTAAATGCCATAATAACGCCTCTCCAAAAGAACAGTTCTGCGACAACATAACGCTTAATAATGTAATGTAAGCATTCTGGTATAATGCCAGTTACCGTTGAAAGTTGTTTATTTCAATATCCTCAATAACAGATTGAGATTGGTCAATAAGAATTGCACTGCGTAAGAGCAATTATGAAATCATACATAAAGACAGAACTCAATAATTGACACCAAGTTCAGGGACCTAGCATGATAATATTTCACTTCATAAAATCTACAGTTCGACTCCCAATTCGTTGTTCTCATTGCTATTCCATGAAAATTAAATTCATGCTACTACTAATAATTTGATAAAATAATTATATAATATTATTAAAATTTCTATTCTTAAAGTTATTCTAGAAATTTATATTTTTAGTTCTAAGTTACAGTAAAATTCATATTTGATAATTCAACTTTTCCATTTAAATTAAACGCCTGCAGTACATCTTTATATATATATTTTAAGTTTTTTGTGTATAATCAACAACGGATTACACGATATACGGAAGCAAAGATTACCGTTTTCCCATTATTTCTAGCTTATAACCGAGAGATTATAGTATTTCAAAAAATAAAATATAATTTTTATTAATACTTCAATATAGGTATTTTTTATTGATTAACGTAATATTACATGTTATATTAATGTAATATAGTATTATTTACAGAAAAGTTGTTTTACATCATTTTATTTTGAAAATCCTCATGTTTAATGCTTGCATCACTGCATCTTGTATGATGTTTTACTCTTTTCACTGCTCCTATTTTACTAACTCAGGATTTTATGAGTTGTGTTGATTGTTTTTACGAGTTCATAAAAACTACCTACAGCAGAGCTTTTTAAATATTTACACTGCTGTAAAATCATGGAAAACAGTAAATTCAGCATCTTTCTGGTAAATTTTATGTTTTATGATAACGAGATAGCTAAATCTTGAAATATATATTTAAGCCCTTATATTTTTTATTGTTGAGAAGAATACTAACTCAGTTTTTAAACTAAAATGTGTTTCCCGTTTTGCACAACCATTTTTTGATAATAATGAATGCAATTTCTTTTGTTTGAACGTTACTCATCTAAAGAATATGATTTTTAGATCTTTTTTAAATAGATTTTTAATCGATAGCATCAAATACTATGATAATAAGTAAAATAACTGATAGAATATATGATATATGAAAGATAAACTGATACATATAATAAAGAATGTATTTGTTTTGGAAATTTAACATCAAAATATACAAACGTTTTATAATTTTTAGATGAACCAGTCAAAATAAAATTTAAAAACATTGTAGCCAATCCTTTAACTTAAGTATAATTAAACCAAAGAATCACTCTCCGTGTTACATATAAGGGACGATTTTTATGTAGATCTAGGAAACTTTTAAATTAAAAAAAAGAATACTAGTTTATAAATAATTAGAAATTAATGCATATTAAAAAATGACAGAAAAGCATTTAGAATAGAGTTACATTTGTTGATTAAACAACCGAATTATTTCAACTACTCTCCTATGTATGTACTTTGCTAAGCAGATAAATTAAAATATTAAAAATCTTCAATATAATTATAATGAGAAAGAAAATAATTTTTTTTGAGAATATTTCAATGAAGAATGAACTTTTAAATTTGAAATGGCCTTACTATCTTTTTGCTAGATATTTTTCATAAAACTTAATTTTAATAAATGCAAAGGTTTTTTTTATTTTAGTTTTACTTTTCTATTTTATTCTGCAATATAATCTGTATTTTTTTTGTGTTTGCTTTTAAAGCAACAAAATTATTCAGCTTTTGAATGATAGTATTTTATAAAAAAGCATTTTTGATGACATAGTAATCTTTCAAATAACTTTAATTATATGAATAACAATATGGTAGAACTAAACGCTATTTAATCATTATTATTACAAAGGAAACATTCAATACGCGTTTAAACAGATTTAAAATGCAAATTATTCAAAATATATTTTTTAATTTCTCCATTGGAATAATCAATTATTTGTTACTTGAAATGTTCTTAAGCATATAATGTTTGATAAATATAATAATTATTTAAATAAAACGCATTTCTGAAATAATTTTAGAATTCTATTCTTCTGAAAATTCTCTTTAATCAGTTTTTGAAATTTTTCTCTAAAAATATTGAATTTTCTTTTACTTAATCCAAGCAAATATGATTTTTAAGTATAGCAGTACATATTTTAAAAAGATTTATTGAGTAATATTATAGGACAAGGATTACTAATTATTAAAAGAAATATTAATTTTTCTTTAATACTTGAATTCTCATTTTCTGTGAAAAATGAATACATTCTCATGGAAAGCTCAAAAAAAATTTCTTCCTCCAATGGTACAATCACTCAGTTGAAAAAATTAGTATTAGAATTTTTCTTTATATTAAAAAAAATTGAGACGTAGAACTTACTAGTTCTCAAGTTTACTATATTTCGTACCATAATTTTATTTCACTTTCATACATGTATATATTTAAAACATTTATGATTTACTGAGGAATTGTTCATCGTATTGTGAAATATACTGCTCTTATTTCAGTATCGAAAACAATTTTAATTACAACGTAATGATTTGTTTCTCTTTTCCACGAATTCACATACCAGGTCAAGAGAGTAGTAGTCCCACTTCCGTTGCACCAGTGACTAAGACTTCGCTGCTCAGCACCACATCTAGTACTGCTGCACCAACTAGTACAGCTGGTTCATCAATTATTGTCCCAGCCGGAAGAGCTACGCCTTCCAACATCAATTCAGATGCTTTAACTCCATCAACAGCTGCACCAACCACCAAAGCTGTTCTTTACAGCACCATATCAGGTATAGAAACAAAGACCATATTTATTTATTAAAATACTTAACAGAGATGTGGTAATCTAGTACGTTTGTTGATTAAAATAATTATTGATCACAGTTCTTCCTTTCTTAACATTAAACACGCAAATTACCCATTTTGTTAACTGCAAATCTGGTATTTAAAGATATTGAAATAAATATAAACATTTTCCTTAAATTTTCAAATTAAATTTTATAGAATACAAAAAAACAGCGAGTTTTGTAATATGAATAATAAATTAATTTAAACTTATAATGCACTTCAAAACAAATGAATAATAATCACATGTTTTTGCAAATTGATAATGTATGATTTAATTAAATTCAAACGCTAGTTGTTAATTTTTATGTAACTGAAAGATTAAAACCCAAAATAACTACAGTTACCACATTTTGTTTCATCTTCCCCTCTCTCTCTCT
>JAPDSC010056379.1:225445-247938 GCA_026290005.1 Latrodectus geometricus | reverse complement strand
CACACACACACACACACACACACACACACACACACACACAAAAATTCCAAAATATTAGGGATTTATATTTAAAAAGCTTTTTTAGGAAATTTTCATTTTTTTAAAATCAATTTTAATTGATACTGAATATGACTGCTGCCACCTCCTTCACAAAATCATTCATAAAAATTCAAGACTGAAAATATTGCATTATAGGGAACATTACATAAATGATATATGCTTTGTTGTAACATTTCATAATACATTATTGAAATATAAAATTTATCAATAGAAACGGTTATGCAAGCTAATGACTTATTATAGATTATTATATCTTCCATTAAAAACTCATTTTTAATAGTATGCATATTTTATTAAATTTTACTGACAATTTATGTTTAGGATTGGTGCACAAATACCAGTTTTGTATTGAAAATAAAATATTAAGTAATTTTATTTCGCTTTAGATCTTATTTCTGTCTGTCTTTTCCTAATATATTCACATTATATTTACACTTTTATAATGTAAGATATTTAAACACACATTTGCTTAAATTCCAATTAAGGATTAAAAAATAAACGGTAATTGTAGAAAAACATATTATGGTTTTTTAGTGAATAGATGATAAGTGCATTGATTAAGAAGTAAAATTTAAATTAAAACTATAAATCTCTATTTAATAAAAAATAAGACATCAATAAATTTACTATTTTTGTATACTTTATTTAAATTATTTTTTAATATTCTTATATTTTTGTTGCTTACGAATTTCAAATCTACTGATGGTTATGAAGTTTAATCATTATTACAATACGATTGATATATTTTTTAAAAAGTTAAATATAATTTTTATTTCCAAATATCTGTTTTCAAACATTAATCGTAAACTCAAATTTACAAAATTAAAGTTAAATTTTAATATATCAAAAAACACTAAAATGATAAAATTAGAAGCTTAGTATTATCAAAGACAAAAATTAAAAATTTGAATTATGAAATAAGATTTATTAATTTTCAGAAAAAATTAAACTGCTTTATACTTTATTGATATTTTATTTAACAAGTTATTTTCGGAGAATAATTTTATGATTAGAAAAACATAAATTGTGCATAAAACTCCCTTAATATTCATATAGCTGAAAATGTGTATTTCGAAGATGAAGTAACTTCAGAATATGTTAAAATTTCTTTTGAATGTTAAAAAAACAAGCCTTTAAGAATGCATATTCATTGCCAATAGTGAGTCAAAAATGTTGGTACTAAGATGTTAAAATTTGTTAAATATTATTTGCGTTATTGTTCGGTTAGGTAATGAATAGAAACAATATGGTGCATTACCAAATATAAATAATACTATTTCGTAAAAATAGAATTTATATGAAATTACAAAAATGTATTATAAATATAAGCACTTCTCACTTTCATTAATCTCCTGTGGTATTCTAAAAGTTGATAAGAGAGTTTAGTGAACACACATTTCGCATAAACAATGCTATTATATTTAGAAACGTATTTTAAAAATGTATTTCAAAGATTAAACAGTCAATTAATCGTTATTTAAAAATAGGAGAAAAAAAATTAAAAATTACCCTTAGTTTGAAACAATCATTGAAATTCAAGTGACAATTAGGATTTTAAAACAAAAAAACATAACGGAATTTTGATTTAATATAACAATTTTTTGAATCAAAAGTTAAATTAATAATACCAATATTAAATTGATGATAAAAATCATTTGATGATTTTTTTTTATTTTAATATGTATAATAAATTATAAAATTACAATCTAATAAGCATAGGTTGGCATTTTTAGTCACTTTTGTATGTGAGGACTTACATGAATTATACCGGAATTTTAAATTAAGTGGGTGAACGGCTAGTAATATTTACATACTAGATAAATTTCAAATCTACGAAATGAAGGAAACATTTACGTTACAAGTAAAGAAGTAAAGTTTAGTTGATCATTTAAAATGGTTCTTGCTATGTTTTTACTTACAAAATTGTTTTTAAAAAGTATTTAAATTCAAAAATGTTTTATATAATATATATCTTCCAATGAGGGTAATTTATTTTTAAATTAGTAACTTATTGATATTTTATATATTTTTTCCGCATAATTTCCAAAAAGATAAAGTAAATTTACGATACTTACTCTGATATTATAATTTTATAGAAAAGAAATCTTTGTGTCTTCAGTAATGACATTTTGAACAATAAAATTCAATATGTAAATATAATTACATAGAATTTTATGATTATAAATTTACTGAAATAAAGATAACTTAGTATAAATATTATGATTTCAATTTGTATTCTATAACTTAAAAAACTTACGTACTAAATTAATTTTTGCATTATTAATATATTAGATGAAAGAAAAGGATTCTTATTTGTTTTGATAGAAAATAGTATAATATAAATTATACTCGCTTTAAAATATTTGATATCTTTGTAACACAATTATTTGACTTCACGAAGAGATATTTTATCACTGAATAATGTAAAATGCTTATCTTGTCTTATTATAAAATAAAGCCTAGGGACTTGAATACTGAATGCAATTAATCTGTTGAACAATTGAATTAAAGATGAATAATAATAAAAATAAATGATAAAAGTACGGAAATTAATTAGAAAGCATATTTGAAATTTTTATCATTTGTGACTTCATTGATTTTTCAATGAATGCTTCTTTGAGGTTGGAAACAATTAAAGCATTTTATATGCAAATGTTTCTCAAATATTCTCAAATTTTGATTTGTAAAATTATTTATGCATTTTTCATTCTAATTTTTAAAAGAATAACGATATTTTCTTCTAATAAAATTGTTTAGTAAAAATGTAACATTTGCCTCATCAATAATGAAGTTTTGATCTGTAGATTTCTAATATTTTAGCTTTATAGTGAGGAAATATTTTAAATATTAATAAAAATTGATGATAAAAGTACAGCAATTAATTAGAAAAAATACCTAAAATTTCATCATATTTGTCCTTATTGATTTTTTGATGACTGTTTCTTTGAGACTAAAAACAGTTATTTTAAAAGATTTATAAGAGAAATTCTTTCATGCAATTTTAATTAAGTTTGATTTATGTTTTTTGTTAAATTTTTGTATATATACAGGCCAATAATTTGTAACAACTGTGGGTATTTAAATATAAATCACTGTTTACATTCTGTGCAATGCAATCATTAAATAAATAGTGACTTTTATAACATGTATATTTGTGTTATGCTTATGTAGTTTGACAAGTAATTGAGTTTCAGACACAAAAAGATTAATTATAATAGTAATAAAATCAATAATTAATAATAAAATGAAAATTGTCTTTAGAATTAAATAATAAATTTTATTCCTTTTTTGACATAAATTCCATTTTAAATATAGCTATAGGTAAATAATTTGATGATGTTATTTTGAGCGAGGGCAAACTTTTGAAATGTCATAAGTATGCTTTATTAGAGCTAACTCTATTGAACTGGTTGATAACAAAAATTTGATTGATTGCAGCTAAATAATTTGATAGAGTTTATGAGATATCATTAACATTTTTGTGAAACGTCACATACACAGCGCAATAGAAAATACTAACCAATTTTATGGCAAAATGTTTAAAACTTGCAAGCGTGACTTATTGATCATTCTGCTATAAAGCACAAAAACTTTGCTGATCAGAATTGAAAGAGCAAATTGATAAATGAAACCTGGCACGTTTGATAGTTGATATATATGTGCATCAGCATGTCGCCAAAATATCAATGAAATTTAGAGTAGTATGCATTAGGTGAGAATTATAGATAGCTCTAGTAGATTGTTTTACAATTGTTTAACATCAATTCTACTGGACAATCAAAAATAGAATTAAGTCAATAATGTGAAATTATTAAATAATAATTAGTTAAAATACTATACTACGATCTTTGAATGTTTTTTGCTGACATTAGATTTAAGAGTAAAAGAATTTATCATAACTACAATCATATTTTAGTAATTAGCCACTACCCTGCTAGTCAGGCTCAAAATTAATTCAGACTATAGGATATATATGAAGTATTTAGAAAAATAGTTAATGGATTATAAGAGTTTGGACTGAAATCCTTATCTAGAATCGGGACCAAAATTGGGTATATAATGATAAGTTAATTAATTTTTAAAGAATGTCAAAAAAAGGGGACACGAATCATTATACCATCTATCGAAAATATATCTAGGAAATATTGTTAGCTCATCCCTATAATATTTAATGAAACATTGATAATTCTAGCAAAAACGTAACTACATTTTTAATTTTCACACTATTACCGACCAGAGATTATTTGAAACTTATCTATAGGACTGGATTAGCATTTGGGAAAGTTGATATTTTAGAAGAACATTACTTTTTGGACGTAATGGAAAATTCAATCTTAAAAACTCTATACCGAAATCAGGCAAGCTGGTTTATTTACATAAGTCATCACATAAAAGGAATCAAAATTTGGTAATTACTGTATTGTTAGCATTAAAGTGGCTTTTGAATAGCAGAGAATTTATTACTGTGTTGCTACATATATAATATACGAACTCTCCTTTCTATTGTTTCATATAAAAAAAGTGAATTTTAAAAATTGAGAATTTTAGTGTATAGAACTATATTGATGTTTTGAAATAAAATTAATAAAATTACTTAAAACTAAAAAAAACTATAAAGTTTTGAGTGTTGTATTAGATTAACGATGTGATTATGAGAATTTTTTATTGTCAGTAAAAGTCTTCCGAAAGTATTCAAAAATTTATGTTAATTAACCAAATAAAATTACTTGTTTAAATTGTATTGCTTGCTTTTATGTTTTCATTCGTATCAGTGTTGATATTATTTTGAAAAATAATTTTATGTCTTAAAAATATTAAAACAAATATAAATATAAGATGAATTATCGAATATTTAAATTAGCAACAAAAACTACAGCACACATACAGTAAAATGTTTTCAGAAAATAGAATACTTTTTGATTTCTATTTTTGTTGATTTTAATTTTTTGTCATGAAATTTAATATATTTATTCTTAAAAATGAAAAACTTATGCATTAATAAATAACTTTACAACAACAACATGAATATTTTATTTTTATCAATAAATTAAATTATCGTATGTAATTTTGTATATATAAACAGCTTGTATCATATTTGATTCAATTTTAATCATTAATTCAATTTACATGGAAATGATCTTATTAATATTCAGCTACTCTTTGCTTTAATTCACTAAAGGCATAATATATTAAACTATTAGATACCTTAATTTATCATGAATGTAATGTATACTGAATTTATAAAAGTTTTCTGGTATGAAATTGAATGTGAGATAATGGCGAAATCAGAATAATGGATTTGCTCTTTTCGTCTCAAGAATTCATTGTAGCTTTAATTAAATAAGATATATATCAGGTAGAGAAATGCTCCCTTCACATAATCCTATATTTTCAACAATGGCTCACCATGGACTGGTACAGCTCTTGCCAATTTAGCTGAATGCAATTCAACTCCACTATATCCAATACGGTAGAGTGCATACTCGCTTTTACGTGAATGGTCCTCTATATCTAATTAAAGTGGACGGTGCGACTCTCTTCTACTAGAGTGGGTTGGGGTACTCATGAATAGAAATAGATATCCGTTAATAATGCAATTAAACTGTGACCGAGTAAGTAATCTTGTATTAATATCACTCAGACAGAAAAATGGATCTCGTCAGCAAAGAGCCCATAGAAGAAACTTTAATAATGGTAATAAATATCGAGTAAGTGAACGAGGAGAAATTCTTTATTAGTGAATAATTTCCTCGTAAAACGTGTAATCTTTTTACGATAATTTATACGCGTATTAATAATCTCTCATGTGTAACACTTCTATGGTAATTTAATTTTTCTTCGTGTCAATCAACTTAAGTATTTGTTCATTATACTAAATAGTCAGACTTCCTATTGAAAAATTAAAATTTGAAACCTAAATAATAATTATGCTCTTTAGTTTCATTTTCTATTAGCTTTTATTTTTATATTTAGTCTTTGATATCTTTGATTGAATCAACTTAGCATTAATTTTATGCATATATATATATATATATATATATATATATATATATATATATATATTCTCTTTCAGAGGAATAATAATATGCATTCGTTTTAAAACTCCTTGAATTAAAGTAACCATATTATTTAGTGCCTCTTTATGAAAGTTGAAATTGATTTTATTCTTCATTAAGTGCATTTTTAATTAGATTCATATTGTTATAAACTACTAATTAGAATATTTAAAAAGTATTTTAAATTAACATTTTCTCATAGCAATAATTTGTATTATGTACAAAAAAAAATTATAAACATTTTTGATTGTTGTATTTCTAAGCAGCACCAATAATTTTCACAAATTTAAAATTTAAAAAAAATAAACAATTTCATACACATATTAAGAAACTGTACTCTTTTGTTATTATTAAATGCAAAATTATTTGTTAAAAATAACTTTGCAGATTAAATTCTGTTGACAATACTTTGAATTATAACTATTCCATTAAATTTCACTAAATAAAATCATAATTTTTGAATGATAGTTTAACCTAATTTTATATGATGCTAAATATTATGAGGATGGTGTACACATTTAAAATATTTTGAAAAGATAATTATTTGAAATTCATAAGAATTTAATAAACATTTAATTGATATTTATGAGTTTTTATGGACAATAACTTAAGAGATTAGCATATGTGCAGACATATATTTTAAATATATCTTTTTATTTATTATCGTATTTTGAAAATACCGAAACATTGTTATCGGTTAACCAAATTTAATTTGTCATTAATAATATCCATAAAAACATTTTTTTCATAAATATGTCAATTAATTTTCATTGAAATTACTTTAATTCATCACATTATTTCCGTAAAGCATTTCAGTAATAAGTTATAAAATGTAGGAAATAAATCAGTTATCATTTTATTATTATGTGTGTCAAATTAACTGATTCAATATTCATTAATAAACATTTATTTTCCCGTTCTGAAAAATTTTATACCAATTTAACTTTTCTATAAAAGTGAGTTAAGAAATTCAGTTAAATATTATTTTATCAGGTGTTAAAAAATCATATTTTCTTAAACTAACTTCGTTTTTCTTGTTTTTAAAGCAACACTCTTGCATCTTTCTCATTGTAGATAGCATCATTATTTAGAAAATATGCCTTTGCACTCTTCCTTCGTGCGGAAAGAACACTAGTTGGCACAAAGCCAACAGAAATGCGAAGAAAATGTATACATATAATGAAGGAGATTTGTGAATTCAAACATATATGATATATAGCCTCCCTCTGTCGTCCAGAAAAGGGGAAGCAATAGAAGAAATCGAGCATAGAAATCTTCTTTTCTTTGTTTGCGATATCTAAGTTTTAAAAAATTAAGAAAGTTTCAGTCCCTTCTCAACAAAACAAATTTTCTCAACTATTTGAGGTTTGTTCATAATGTACTTTTTTGACTTGGAAAATATATATTTCAGCAGCTCTCATAATGCAGGAGTTTCGGATTCAGAAATGCATCCCTCCTTTCAGAATATGAAACTTTCAGATTTGTTTTCTCTCTACATGCTCGAGGCTACTGCTCAGTATTGGACCCTTGGAGACTAAGAATTGGAATCATGTTTCTATTAAATTTATGATGCGATTATATCAGGATAGCGCGCAAAGAACTCTTGAGGGCTAAAGGCAATTTGTAATGAAATTTTTGGAGAAAAATAAAATGTATTGTTTTATTTGAAATAGAATTTTTTAACATTTTATTTCTTGACAACATTTTTTTTTTAGTTGGATAACTTTATTTTTCATCTGACTTTGTGGATGAGTATAAAACTAAATAAGTAAATTGAGAAATGAATCCTTTCATTTGTATCCTTGAGGAAATTTATGTTTTTTTGATATGTATATTGTTATCCTTTTTAAGTAGATGTATTCTTGAAACATTTTATCAATACTATTTTTATTAGAAATTTATTGTTATTTAAAGAAAAACTGTTCCTTGTTTTTATTTGACATTAAATATTACTTTATCATACAAACTTTTATAAAAATCTCTTTAATATAAAAAATAAATTTTATTAAAGATGTTTCTTTGCAGCATACATACATAAAATCTTATAAGATGAATGCTCATAAGATTTTAGGTACATATCCAGAAAACGCATTGAATGTTAGTTTTTAGAAAATAACTCATTTTTTGAAATTTTAACATATAATTCTTGAATAGCTATTCTCGTATTAGAATACATTTTTAATTCCTTTTTCAGAAAAAAACAGCTTATAAATTTAATATAATTGACGATTTTTGTATTGTGCAGTGTGCTTAAAAATAATAGATAAGCAAAATCTCGTTATTCTGATTTTACAGAGGAATTCTGAATGAAACTTCAAATATATGTTTTGTCAATAGTGGGTAAAAAGATCCAGTGGAAAACATCTTTCGAAATTAATATAATGCTAAGTCATTTCAAATGAGTATACTGTAAAAAAACAATTACAAGAATAATTTATGTAATTTCGTAATAAATAGATTTTGAAGGAAAATCCTTGACCTCCTGAAAATATATCACATAAGCAGGCTGAAAAGCAGATTAATCATAAAACATTCTTATCCCCATAATGACAGTGCCTGTTCAGCTCTCAATTATAGTCAGCGGATGCGAAAAATTAAATCATATTAATACATACGTAAATTTGTGGAAACAGATTTGATGAATTCTACACATGAAAGTCATAATTTGAGGATGAATTCTTGTTTTCGAAGAAAGCATCACTTGATTAAATTGAAATATTTGGAAGCTCTTCTAATTATTTTATAAATGAACGGCTAAATAACATAAAAATTGAACATTTCGTGAAAAATTCTATTCAAAATTTTAGGCAAATTTCTGAAGTTTCGATTTTAGGAGACAAATTTTGTTCCTTTCGTAGTATTGTTTAACGATTTCAGGTAAAAGTACAAGTGGATAAGTAATGAACTTTATAAATATTAATGAACAAGTACGATTTAGTTTCATGTAAAAGTACGAAATCTGAAGCATCCATAGAATCAAGTCGAAATCTGAAGCATCAAAGCCTGGTACAAACACCCAATTCATCTTTGTATGTCTAATCTGAATTTATTTAGAATTTCAATATGGATCCTTTTTTTCTATAAGAAAAACCACAGTAAATGATAATGTCAGGATACATCAATGACATATATAACAGATTCCTATGGGATCACTTAAAAAAATAAATTTTACATCCGATTATGTATCATGGTAGTTATGGCAAAGAGGTAGTTTGACTAATATAGTTTAACCCAAGGTGGAAAATATCGATAAAATGACAAGACATCTAAACTAAGTATAATTCAAGTTAATGCCCCAGATAAGTAGTTTGCAGATCTTGAGATTGCTGAAAAATTTAATTCCGGATTGTGGTGATTTTTCAAACGCATCAGTTACGAATGGACCTGTTACGAAAACAAGGGTTTGAATGATAATCGTTTCAGTCTCTTTCCAATACTTCAATGATATGTTGCTAGCAGTCATTTTCAACTCAGTGGTGTGTAGTTTTAGCTTTTTGTTGATTAAAGATATGCACCCATAGCACACAAAGTATGAATAATTAAAATAATTCTTTATTATCTGATTTTCAAACTGATAGATTTTTTTCTTCATTAGATTTTCCTGAGAATAAAATACTTGATGATTTTTATTCAAATTTTTATCAAAAATTTTATTCAATCAATAAAGAAATTCCTCAGCATATTTGTTGCTGAAAATTGCGAATATACTTTTTCAATAAACATAAAACATATCTATTTTAAATTAATGATATATATTATAATTTAGAAACCCATTTTAATTAATGAAACTAGTGCTTGTTCTAACAAATAAAAGAAATGTTGAAAAGAAAGCTAAATTAGAAACTGAAAAAAATTTTTTTTTCTGAAATTGTTAAATTTGTTAGCAAACTGGCATTTTTTTTTTGTGCTGAAAATAACATTAACTTCGTAAATTGCTATTAAAATGATTACAATAAATCATATAAAAGCAATGAATTATGATAGATAACCGTTTGAAGGCCAGAAGCTCCGCAATGGAACGTGTAATGACTGTCTATATTATACATGGCTAGTATCACGTTATTGTAATAGATTCATACATCGAATGATATAAATACTCACAGGAATATCATAAACTCACTTAAGATTCATGGTACATTCGAAAGTTCTCAATGTTGCTCCAAGGGAACATCACTAAAATTTTAGTATTGAAATGGACATTCGAGAACTATCTGTTGACCAATGATATTGAAAAAGACCAGTATGGATGTCTAGATGAGCTAAGATCTTATGCTCAGAAACAAATTCTGCTCTTTCTTGTCCATCAGTTTTATAAAACAGACCACGTAACTTGATGCTGAAAAATCTACTTAAAAATACAGATATTATGTTCTCTTTAGTGATGATACGAAATTTAGAATACAAATCTAATATAGAATAATACCCAATTAAAGAGAACTATCACTTCTTATAATTTTAAGAGAATTTTATTGGCTTGGGGACACTTGCATAACTATATGAGTAGATATTATGTGGAATATGCATTCACTGCAATAAATCTTCATACCTCTATTAGTAACAGAAGAGAAAGGAATGTGTATGAGTTCATTGAAAATTAAGAGTGACATTTTAAAGAAAGTATGAAAGACAAATCAGTTCTTCCGAATGATAACACTTGACCACATAGAATATCACTTTTCAATGATCATTTGAAAAGAAAGGATAGTGAACATATGTTATGGCCAATGGCATCTAAGACGTGCATTCAATATAACACTTGTGTGATGTTCTTCAAAGAACTATTGCATGTTAACAAATGTTTTATATGACTTTTCATTTGTTAAAATAAGTGGTTTTGAAAGAATCAGAATTACTCTGAGCACTTTTAAAGTATTTTAATTAATATAAAGGTTCACTGTGGCACCTTTATGAGGTTTCCCTCTTCTTATCAAAAGAAATAAAAAGTACAAAGCAATAAAAATACCTTACATGACGTGTCCTATTTGGATAAAATATTGTTATTTGATATTAGACCATTTAATTATTTTACATATTGCTTGTTATCATTTTCTCTATTGCAACTTAACGTATTTGAATAGCAAATTTTTATGCATTGCTTATTTATTTTCGAACTTTATTTTTTTATTTTTATTCGTAATTTTGAATCATAATGTACATTCTATACAATTCAAATTTCATTTGCTTAGTACATTCAGAAGGACCTACTAGTTACAGTGAGCAGACTGCTTAATAAACTTACACTTAAAGTTATATGTCTTACTTAAAAAAAAAACAATTTTTTTTAAGAGAAAAAAGAAATTAATATTGAATACAAGACTTTTATAAATTTCAAAATTGTAATTAAAATTAAATATGCAATGAATTGTTTTCAAAATGCATATTTTAAACTGCAAATATTCTTAAACATAAACATTGTTTTTTAATTGCACAAGACAAATATTTTTCAAGTATATTATTTTTTTGCAAACCATATGTAAAAAAATAACGTATGGAATTGAAGGAATGTTAAAATCTGAAAGAGAGTGAATATATTTGGTTAAAATTTCTTGCTGATTTTTTCGTTGGATAAAGGAGATTCAGAATTCAAAATTATTTGATATTCTCAAATATTATGCAAGTGTGATGATATTTAAATTTAAAAATAGGCTTATTAAATTTACATATAGAACAGTTAATAAAAATGTAATTTTTTAAAATAGTAATTTTTTAAATTATTGTAATTTTATTGTAATTTTTTAAAAAAGTAATTTTTTAAATTATTGTAATTTTTTAAAAAAGTAAATGGAAATATTATTTTCTGTGACAAAAACTATTTTACATTAAAACTTGAATGTACTCAGATTCAAATTAAAGAGATTACATTTAACAAACCAGTTCTAAATTTCTGCAAGATTTTTTTGCCAAAAATTATATTTATAATATTATCACTCTCTTTACATATCCCTATATATTTGTTTAATAATTCATTGAATGAAAAAGTTCTTTTTTTTGATAATCAAGATATTATTTTTCAATAATACATTTTAAAATTATTTTTTTAATTTCAAAGAAGAAAATTCCATCATACAAGAAATTTATGTCAATATATGACTAACATAAAAAAAATTAAATTTTTTACTTTTAATACTTTTATCAGTGATTTATTGCATATTTCAAACCCACTAAAAAGTCATTGCTTTATTAAAAATGTTTAAAGTATTAATTGCACTCATATTCTCTTGATATATAAAATGCTATAAAAATTACAACAAATTTATAAGGCATGAAACTATTAAAGCTAATAAAAGCATTTCTGTTTCTTTTATATGGAAATCACTTAATAAAATATATTTTCTCTGAACAGAATCCATAAAAATTTACACAGCAGGTATTTGAATTAAAGTCGGATAATATATGAGAAAAATTATACTGAAAAGGAAATAACTTTCCACTTTTTCTTTTTTCTTTCTAAATATGCGAGAAGCAGTATTGATATTTATTTCAGATATCAAATATTCAATTTCCAGACTTTTATGAAGATATATTTGGTACGAAATGTGACACTTTCAATTCAGCATCCATAATGAAAAATTCTCAATATGGTAGAAAGTAAGATCCCTTCGCTTTTGTCAATTTCAAGAAATTGGAATTATTCATTTCTTATCGAAACAATGTAATTTTCTTTGAAACCAAAGATATTTGCAGTATAGATTTCTAATTTAGAAGTCATTCTTATGTTTCTGTTATGCAAGAATTTTAATTTTATCTGAATATGTTATTAATATGTGAATCTAAATTTCAAATATTATTTCATAAATATAATTCTTTTTGTATCATGAAAATAGATTCCGAAAAATACGTTTGAAAGAAGCAAAAATAATTGGTAATTTATATTTCAGAAATGTTTAAAGAAAGCTTAAGAACTTTTTATACTAAAATTTAATTTAACATTATTTTTCATGTAAAAATCATATTAAAATTTGTGAATATATTTTTTTATAATTCAAATAATTTTGTTTATTGAAAAATTCTCGATTTTTAAAATGATTAGTATTATTCAATTTGAAAAAAGTTGAAATATGATACTTACTTTATATTTGGTAATGAAGGATAATATATCTGTTTCATTTTGAATCTGATATTAAAATACTTTTAACATCATATATCACAATAAGCAAATTTGTATTAAAATCAAGTAACTTACATTAAATGGATAAAGATAAAACAATAAAGAAACAATACAATTTACAATCAAAAAGACAAATTCAAGGAAAACAATAAAATATAATTAAGGAAAGACCATAGGGACCACGTCTTCATCAGGAGGGAGATGGTCAGCTATGCAAAATAGACACCCTTTTTTGACAAACACGAAAGACGAATTTCTAAAAATATTCGTGTTATTCCCCCTAAAATTGTATTGTTCCTCTATTGTTTTATCTTTATCCATTTAATGTAACTTACTCGGCCACCAATGTTACCATTTAATGTAACTTTATATCGGCATTACATACAATAGCTGCTTTTGCGCTGGTATGATTCCCTATTATTCTTAATTGTTTAATGTTGTATTTGCCTTTTCTATACTTGTATTTATTTCTTTATATTATATATATACACATAGTGAATTTCTAGGATTTCATTATTCGCAATTTTGAATCCAATTTTTTCCTGAAACTTGAACAAAAATTCAATACTTCAAGCCAAAAACTCAATAAATTTGAACTCATACCTTAATGTTATACTACATATTTTAATTTGATTTGTAAATGACTAAAATTCACATTGTACACAGACTATATTTTTTATTTTTAAATTTAATTCAAAAACATGCTCTTATAAACCACAAAAATGAATAATATGGAGATATTTTCGTTTTTAACAATATAAGAAAATCTTGTAAGTATATATATTTTGGTCCTTTTATTTTATACCTTTAATTATGATTATGAAATATTCTATTAATATTTTAGTTATTTAAGCATTATTTTTCTTAATAGTTTCAATGAATTTAATTAGAACAGTAACTTTACAAAAATTGATAAAATATGTTAAGATATAGCTTTGGGTTTTACCCTTACAAACAAAAGTTTTACTAAAATGTAGTTTAGAAAAGATAATATTTTAAATTAATAATAAATATACAAATATTTTAAATTAATAATAAGTATACAAATATTTTAAATTAATAATATAAAAAATATTAGCTATGATAATGAATGCCATTATTCATAACTTTATGGCGCAGTTTGTCCTTGATAAGACCTTGTTGCATTTAATTTCATACAATAAAAAAATCTATCAATATTCCTACTTCAAATAAAAAACCAATTAAAACTATTAATTTCAAAGCTTAAGTAGCTCTTTTTAGTTATGCCACTTGATCGTAATCCAAATTTGCTATAATTAGATGATTATCTACATAGGAAGTTGACAAAAATATTTATTTGTAATTTAGTTTCAGATACTCTTGTTTCCATATATTTTTTGCTCTAGACATTCAATTTATTAATATTTTAATAAATTTAAGGATTAAAATAGAATTTGATACCATTAACATTTTGTGCTCAAAATGCCAAACATTGTTTATGATGTCTTCGAAGTATGCAACCGATTGCTGTAAGATATAACCCATACAGGATACGAAAACCAAGTAGAAATTTAACTCCTTGATGGCATTTCAATGTCAATAAAAATTTTAAGTTACAGTTTATAACTTTTTTAGATTTTGTAGCAAATCACTGATATATATTTCCGTAAAATAACAAAAGGGCATTTTTAAACTATTAAAGACCACCGAAAGAGTAAAAACTGGAAACTCTGGCATTAAAGTTAGTAATCCGCATAAATATTATTACAAAACAAAAATAAATACAAATGAAAAAATATAGCTACCATTGATAAGCGAAGGAACAATTCAGACTTTTTTATTCTATTTTATATTTTTAATAATGATTTGTACCGAGATATCATGAAGTTTGGTGCTATGTATGAATTGAGAATTTAATAATATTTGTTATTTTGTCCCGATTTATTTCATTGGAATATTAATAAAATCTTGTCCAAAATTATTTGTGTCTATTATTACGCTTACTTTTATCCATCCTTAGTGAAAATATATAAATATAAAGGATTGTGAATAGTTAGATTTCAAATATAAAAAACGCAAGTGATTTACTTTAAATTATGCACATAACAATGGTATTTTTCAAGAATGTTACATAACATTATGCAATACAAAAATATTGTCAAGAAATAAACAGTTAACTTTTAAGTAGATACAATTTTTTCAGTGTATCAAAATTCTATAATTTTACATATTCTGCAGTATATTATCCAAGAAGATCTAATAAGGTAAAAATGCTAAACAAAAGAAAATTGATTCAAAACGAGAAAATTTACTTTGTTTTATTCGGAAAAATGGGAAACGTAAGCGAATTTAAAAAAAAAATTACTTGAAAACGCAAAATGCATGAATAATATAGGACATATGGAACAAAATATCTGTGTAATATTTTAGAGTAGTATATTTCTGCTGAATTCAAGTCATAATGCTAATTCTTGGCTTGATCATAATTTTGAATTAATATCAAGCAACGGAAACGAACTTGAGTGAAAAAACGTTTATTTAAATATTACTATTAACCAAAATAAAGGGTTATGCTTTTACAATTTTAAATATAATAACCCTTTGTAATATAATGAGGAATGAAATTGTTAATATATTAAGGGATTAGTGATTGATGACATAATGATTACATATTATAATCAATTGTTATAATATTTATACATGAAGGGAATATATAATATATGTATGTAATATGAAACCATATATTGCATAATCCTTCATAGATAAATATTGTAACAGTTGATTACAATAGAATAATAATAAATTTATAATAATATTAATTATAATAAAATAATAATAATGATAAATATTGATTGAAATATAATCCTTAGTAATATTAATTAAAATTGTTAAAATACTGCGTTATACGTACATTTCACTTACAGTAAAAATACACCCTACTGTTTGTTCAAATGGGTGAACGGATTACATACAAATATTGTATTTGGGCTATACCTAAAACACTCAAGGAATTTTGAAACATTATTTAGTTCTTAAAAGTCCAACAACCTTTTCGGAAAAAAAGATAAAATTTAATAAATGACCAAAACGGAATACAGAAACATTAATAACATTTATAGACTAGTTTCTGATCACCTTGTTATTGAGTCACATCTGGTAAGTGTAAAAGAGAAATAAAAACAGAAACAAAATCAAATTAAGAAATTAAGATGAAATTGTAATTATAAAATATTAAAAAAATGTAATCGTAAAATATTAACACAGATAATAAAACAATTCAGTGACAAATATTCCATACCAAACTGATGGAAGTGAATAAGGCCGACAATATTCATAAAAAGATGTGACTTCAACTATTTGTATTTACTGTACAATAAATGAAATTGAATATTTCTAGCACACAGTTTTTATTTCATAGATTTAACTGATTCTCAGCATCATAGATTAAATTAAAAAGTTTTCCTTAATGCCATTCTTAAATCAAACCATTTTTAATAATTCTTACTTATTTGGATTTTATTACAGTTGTTAATAAGTACTGATATTTTTATTAAAAGTGTGTTTATAAACATCATCATTTATTAGGGTAGATGCGTTAAAATTAAATGTTTGAATATTATTTTTGGTATTCTTAGTCATCCAAAACTATTATGATAGAGTTGTTACACATGAATGCTATCTGCAAAGATTGTTTCTTAAATAGTAAGGTTATTAATGAAAATATTAGGTTACATCGATGTTATTATTGCATATTTCTATGAAAACATAAGTATTTGGATTGAATATATTATTGACGTCAACGAAGAAAGAATAAAAATTATAATTTTCAATTTTTTAGAATTTATATTATATACATAATTTTTGTATTGAATTCATGTATTTATACGGAATATTCTATTATCAAAAGAAATACGGAATACACAAAAAATGTAGAATACGAAAAAGGGAAACAATGTCCTTCTTGGAAAGGAAATTGTGAGCAAAGCAGTGATGGATCGCTCTGCCAGATCATGAACCATACCATAGAACATTCAGTCTGTAACACATCATTTAATGTCTAAGCATACCATTAGACACCGTTTACAGTTGAGTGGTCGGTCACCAAGATGTTCATTGCTTCGTCTACCCTTGAAGCAGACCCACAGATTGTCTTCGCCTCCAATGGTGCAATGAAAGAAGGATATGGACGGCAAAATGGAATGAAACTGTCTTTACTGTCGAGTCACGCTTCTGTCTGCAACAACACAATGGTCGTCTTCGAATCTGGAGAGAAGAAGCTGAAGAACTGCGTTGTGCACCACATCACCGGTCTTGCTCCAGGCATTATGGTATGGAGCGATATTGGATATCCCTCTGGCACTCCTCTAGTTCGCATTGCGGGTACTATAAACAGTCATCGCTGCATCCCTGAGGTGTTCAAGGTAATTGTTCTTCCTTCCTTCCGTGCCCACAGCCATATTTCAACATGATAATGCGCGACAACACGTGGCATGAATTGTCCAAGGGCTCTTCATGAATTACAAGATTGAATTGTTTCCCTGATGGGGTTGCTTTCCAGATCTTTCTCTGATAGAAAACATGTATTTCATGGTTACTCAATGATTGACCCAAATTATATCCCTGGCTGTCACACCAGATCAACTTTGGAAACGTGTGGAAGCTGTTTGCTCCGCTGTACCCCAAGAAGGCATCAAAAGTTTCTTTGAATCACTGCTGATGTGTGTGGCAACGGTGATCTCCAATAAAGACAGCTCTCTGGCTACTAAATTTGGTAGGAACCACACTTCACAGAAATCTCTAAATTTAATCATTTGATACTTGGTCAATATGTTATCCCCAAAATAAATTTTGTTGTGAAATCTCGAGTCTTCCTTGATGTTGCAATTTGGTTGGCCAGCAGTGTTCTTACATTTAAATGTTAGAAAATCAGCATGCTAATTTAAAATCAAACTTCTCTAAAATTATAAATTTAAATACCCTTTAAAATAACAAAGTTAAAAACACTACAATATTTAAGCTAACTTTTGTATATAAGTATATATTTAATACTGCTAATTATATTTTGAATATTTCTGTTTGACTTTTAAGAAATACTGTATTAATTTTACTTTGCCAAAATATGTATCATAATTTTAAATTTAATTAATGTGATTGAATTCGTATGCTTACAATTCTAACTTGGGACAAAAACGCATTTAACTTTCATTTTATTCAAAATGAAACAATTGAGGATTAAGTAGAAGTTCTTTAAAACGCAACATAAAAGTTGCCTCATTTTTATGGAATTTGTTTTGCCTAGTCCAAAGATTATTGTACAAATAAAAACAGAAAATAAGTTCAGCTGTTAAAGAAAAACTAAAACACTTAAGTTTGCTTAATGAGATAGTTCTTTAGCAAAATCTTTAAATGTCCATTTAAGAGTTAAGGATTTCTATAATAAAAGTCAAATCTGTGAGTTAAAATGTTTTTAATTGATTCTAATATGAAATGTGTTTAAAAGTAATAATACCCGACTATATTTATTATTTTAGCATATTAATTCAATATATTTAAATACATTGATTTTCAAAAAATTGATTTTCAGCATGTGAATAGTTAGCATATCTTAAAAAAGGTATTCCTGTTATGAATCACAATTTACTTATTTAAATTTTTTTCAGTTAAAAAATCATAAAAATCTTTATTAATATCTATAAAAATGTTTGATTAAAGTTTGCTTAATATATGATAGATTAAAGAAAAGTTTTACCATTAATCTTTTCAAAATGTGTGAACTCAAAATACATTAAAGAAGGAATAATCGAATTAATTCCTGAAAAATGTAATATTAAATTCTTAATTTTAACTTCATTCTCAATAATGATAAAAAAAATGGTAGCATGATCATAAAAACTACTAAAAAATACTTAAAAATCTTGCAATTTTTTAAAGAATTATAAAAATTCATCGTACAATAGAAAATTGTTTCTAATAAACTATAAACATTTATATACATGTTTTCATTGATCAGCTTTTCAGATATTATTAAATGGAAATGATATTCTTTCATTAATTTCTTCATCTTGTTAATCAAAGTTCTATAACAAACATTTTGAAATTTTTACAACGAATATATTTTGGTGATGGTTTTCGTATACATCACTTAAATAAATGAACCTGATCTGTACGTGAAAATCTTTAAGAATTGTATATAATACTGAATTTCGATCCAAATTCAATGATTGTAATCTGGCTTTTTATACATTCAACAATGTTTACATACTTAATTTATTTTATATAAAATGTATGTGTTTGTAAATGAATTTGTGAAAGTTTTCTTAAATATTCATTGAATTTTCAAACTCTATTACTATACAGAAGAAATAAGGATAGTAGCTTTTATTTTTAGGTTTAACAGCTTGTTTTATTTCAATTTATCAAATAATTCAAATTAAATAATTTTTTAACTGTAAAACAAATTAATTCAGCATTTTTAATCAGTTAATATTTTGCTAATGATTCAATAATTAATATAGAATTTTTATGTCTATCTCTATACCACTATTAAATTATTTTGCTTATGTTTGATTTGAGAACTCATTTTGGATTGTGCCTAAGGACTTTTATGGTCCGAGGTAGAATGTTATCCGAGAGGATTCTTCGTAAGTATTGGCTCCTTCATACATGTTGCAAAGGAGCAAATAAAGAAATTTCCCATGAACCAACTTTGATAGATATGTATTAATTTGGTAGAAAACTATGTCTATCAATACTGGGATCATAATTCTGATCTTCCATTCTAAAGAACGCAATCCTGACACTCAGGGACAGTTATTCAGTAATTATATTTATTGAAATTACTTTATTCACGTTTGAGTACTTAATTGTTACATACCTTTATTCCATATATTAAGAATAATCTGTCAGTTCAATTGAAACAGCTTATTCTCCGTTCTGATTTTTAGTCTTTTAAGATAAATGCTATTTTTAGATAAGATTCTTGAAATGAATAATGCTATAAAATTTATTCTACGTTTGGAGAATACTGGAAAGAAATTGATTGACAAAAGTAAGAAATTTTGATTTTGAGTTTTGTAGAAAAAATAATGATGTATTAATATACAAAATGATACTATGTCAAAATGAATAGACAACATCATGTGAAATATTTTAAATCAAACTAATTTCGAATTGGTTTCTTTTTTTTATTTTTGTTTAATTATCAGAAAAAAGTATAAAATTTCTATTTTAACAAACAATCAATTCAATGCTTGAAACTCAATTTATACACGATCCTCTAACAAAGTCAGAATCTATGCAACTTTATTTATGTAATTACAGTACTAATATTTGTGCCAAGAAAAAAATGAATTGGCGAAAAAGGTGAAATGAACTAAGATATTCAGTTCAAAATTAAATAATAATTTTTAATTATTAATAACTCATTTTTTTTAAATCTAATAAAGGGCGCATCGATATCGTTTCCTTACAACATGAGAGGAATTTCAAATCAAGGATTAACAAAATATGTATAATAGTATTACTCAAACTGGATTCAAGTATTTCTTGAAAAAATAAAAAAAAATAAAGTTAAAATATAGCTTAATTTAGAAATTATGATGTAAACAAAGTTATTTTTAAATGAATATCAGGATTGTTTATGGTACAAATCGCTGCCGCTTTCTTTATACAATTACTCAAGAATGCAGATCTTATTCAAAGGTCATAAGCAAATAACGGATCCTAATTTTCTTAACAGCTTGTGTTTCATAACTATATTGTAAATATAAGAGGTCTGAAAAACTGAGTGCGTTTCACGAAGATAGCAATGAAAATTGTGCCAATGATAAACTTGTTTTGAAAATTGCTAACGAAATAGGTATTGAAATGAAATTACTTGATAATATTTCTGATAGATCGAGAGAGAGAGAAAGGGAGGAATATTAGTCTGTTTAAATCACTGCAGTTTTTAAATATCTTCAATTTTTATCTTAAAAACAGCAAGAAATTGAGATTTCAAGCTTTTTTCAGAATGACGTTTAAGCAAGAATATGATCAATTGTTAAACAAGATAAGAACTTTTGCTTGCTGTAGCCTGCCTCCTCTAGAAGTATCATTGAATATTGAGGATATGTTGACCACGGCATATTTAGAGTGCTCCAAATAACATTGATGAACACAATGGATTATCGGTTTCAAACTCATAAAATTCCGACTGCGACAGTGAATGCTCTAACCAACTAAGCCACAGTGGTCCGATTCTTCGTGTGGTACCGATGCATATACATATATATATATTACATATATATATATAAACGTATATTTTTGTACATATTATGTAATATTTAATAAATTTGTTTTTAGTGAAAACAAATGTACTTGAAACTGCTTAAATAAGAATTGTTTAACCAAATTCCTTTTTTTTTAATAAAAATAAACTTTTTTAACATAATTTTATTTAGGATTGTACCATTGTTCACCTGTTTTATATTTCAATCGGTAAACTATTATTTTATTTCTATTAGTGTAGACATCTGGGATATTTGTAGTCCAACGAAAAAGGCAAAACTTTCATGATTTTTTTATAAAATAAAAAGATCCAAATTTGCAGTAAAAATAGAAAAAAAACTTAAAAGAGCCGGTAACTATATAAATGACACGTTTTTCATGTTCTCAGCAAAATCATTTGAAGTAGAAAATTGCCAGTATTGAATTTCAAGTGCGATGCTTTGTAGAAACTAACTAGAAAAGTAAGTTCAACGAGACGAAAATAAAATCAAACTACACTTTCTACGCTGAGAATCAGTATTAAAACCATCAAAAACATGCCCCAGTTGTTACTGCACATTGTTAAATGTGTTTGCAATGCTAAAGTAGGAAGTATATATTGTTTCGTTGTTTTCACGAATACATAAAATGTAAATTGTCTTGAATTAAAATACTGTTTCCTAATGTTTTTCTTACATTATAGGTATACGGTTTTTTATTCCTCTTATGAAGAGCATATGAAACATAATTACTTTTATGTTTTAAATAAACTTTTTGGGTAAAAATGTTTTGAAATTATTCGACTTATAATTGGAAATTTGAATGTTTTGTGTTACAAAATGTTGTGGAGAATGTTTTGCAAATATGAATTCTTTTTAATCTCAATGCACAAATATACTAAAAAAACTAATCTTTTTCTCTCAGAATATCTTTTTTGCATTTTATAGATTTTTAAGCTCACTAATTCAATAATTAATAACAATATTCAATAATTATATATCAACAATATTTACTGATTAACATTTTGCTATATATATATATATATATATATATATATATAT
>JAPDSC010056379.1:198172-214308 GCA_026290005.1 Latrodectus geometricus | reverse complement strand
ACACACACACACACACACACACACACACACACACACACACACACACATATATATCTCGCAGCTTAGAGGTAAAGTTTTAATTCCGATAATTATTCCTAACATAACAACAGGCGCTTAAATATTGACTTCCCAAAAATAATATAAAAACTTTCTTAAGGCTATTACCGTAGTGTGTGCCCGATGGAATAATTTAAATTAATCCTTTTTTTATAGGTCTTTACATAACCACAAACTCCACATTGAAAATTTTTCCTAAAACATTCTCAGAATTGATCGACTTGTTATTTTTTATTTAAATTTAAACTATTTTAGACACAAATATTTTTTACAGCAGAAAATAAAATATGATTCCTTGTCTAATAAATATAAATATGATGATGAAGTCTTATAAAAATTTTGTTAGCTTACCTTGTTTTAAAATATAGATTTTAGGTATAAGACAAGAAAAATGAGGACTATATTTTATATAATGTAAAAACTTTTACAAAATGAAACTACAACTTGATGTTATGAGAAGGAAAATCGCCATTAAAGAAGTAGACCGAAATTGCATAAGACACAGTTGTAAAAGAAAAATGATGTTCTATAAGTGAATAAATAAATAAAAGTTTTATTGTATGAAAATTTTAATTGAATGAAAGTTTCGTTTATTTGAAAGATTAAATAAATTTAGTTTCGGATTAACTAGAATTTTTGGTAGTATAAAATTATAGGAAAATTTTAATTTTAAAATGAGTGCATAATTTTTTTTCTAAGTAATTACATAAAAAAAGATTTTAAAAAATATAGCATTTTAGGGAAAAATTTTATGTATATAATATTCAGTATGATACACATAATTTATGTATATATTTATATCATTTTACAAACCTATATAGGTACTTAATTGTAAGAAAATTTCGATCTTGAAATTTATGCTGCTTTATGTCAGTATTATTTGAGTTTGAACTAACGTTCCATTTATTTCTGGAAATTCAGAATATATTAAAAAGGAAAATATATTCGGAAATGAAGTAAATTTATAAATGAAATTTTTCTTAAATTAGTTTTAAGTTTATTTTATGTATGCCAGTAATTCTATTCTTTTCACCTTTACACATATATGCTTACATTAATTTAAAATAAAAGTTATTAAAATTCAATTCAATTATAAAATTAATTAAGAATAGAAAATATTATTACTGATATAAATGCATTTATTAAAATCACAATTTCATATCATATTATTTATAGGCATTTCAAAATATTGTATCTGAGAATAATAAATTTGATTTGAATTTTATGCTTTTAAGATAAAAATGATTAAAACATATATTTTAACCAGCACTCCAATATTTCACAAAATTTAGCATTACATTTTCTAAAGTCTTAGGTAAGTTAAATAAATATTAATGACAATAAGCTACAAATAATATCATCGTATATCAGAAGTGATTGCGAAAATTCCGAACAAAGGTCTCATTATTAATTGATATGCACATCATGTCTTAAAATTCGTGTAGAATTAAGTTACTCGATAAGATATACAAAGATTGTTTTCCCTACTGGATGGTTAGAGTTTAATTTAATCGATCGCATGCGGGACATGATCGGAAATTCCTTTGCATCTCCCAGAAGCATCCCTCAGGGACCATCGAGATCTTCTCCAAGACAAGAAAGTAATTTGTTAGTGGATCTTTCCTTAAGTACACTATTTATATTCTTCCAGTGATAGGGATAAGAGGAGCATTTAGATTTTATTAGAGCATTTTGTGCAAATGAGCATATTTAAACACATAATTATTTGAATTAATAATTTTCCACGCTTTCATCGGAAAAAGTTATTAAACATAAATTGCGTGCAAGTAATTTCGCACTTAATGTCATATTTATACTTGGGAAATCATCAGGTGTGTGTCATTCATTAATAGAGCAAACATCACACATAATTATGTTGCTCATTAAGAACGTTTTATTATTTATATCTTTAGAAAATAAAGCGTAACTTTCAGTATAAAGTGTTGAAAATTAAAAATATAGCCTTATGTGTTCTGAATGATTACTTACTCTTTGTCTTATGTAAAAGTTTAGGGAGACTATTTCAAATGCTCTTACAGTAAACAAACTATTTTTCTATTGAAACTGATAACGAAAGGTTTTTAAGTCTCTTTTATTTCTTTTGGTGATTTTTAGAAGGTATTGATTTTAAATTTTAATGGAAACATAAATCATCCAAAAGGTGTTTTCAATTGTATCATACAAACTAACTTATTGGCTTTAGGTAAGCAGAAATATTCACGTGTGTTCTTCAAGAAACATAAGCGATAGACTTATGATAAGATGTAAATTAAATATAACTTTTTCTATGTAATAAGTTCACTAAATACGGAAGTTATATCTTAATTATTTATCTTGAATGCCTAATTTCTTTATTTTCTTATTTCATAAACTATTGTTATTAATTAAAATGTTTTGTTCAGAAATTAATAAAAAAATATGATTTTAAAATTTATTCAAGAAAATGCTAAGAAATGTTATATAACCATTTCCCTTTGGTTTTTATTTTTACATCTTTGGTGAATGTTAATAAGTATTTTCTATGATGTAGCGTGAACAACGGTGTATAATGTTATTGAATGAATCTATTGTAAAATTAATATTCATGCAAAATTTTTATAATTCTATTAATTTTTATTGTTTTTACTACCTTTCGAGTTTATGAAACTAAGATATTTATTCATATCTCACTTTTTCAGCTTTTTGATTTTTTTCTAATGCCAAGAGAAAATGTGATTTTTATACAAATTTTATATTATTCTTTCACAAAACTCCTTAAGATATCATTTAAAAATAATCTCAGATAGCTTATTTAAATGAGAAAGTAAATGACAGTTTCTTTATAATTGAGTATCTTGCATTTTTAATGAAAACGCGGATACTTGTTTTATTAAATTTATAGACGTGTAGGAAAATAAACTTTATTAAAAACAACTACAGTATACAAAGTTCTCGTTAACTATTGTCATTAAAAATTTATATTAGTAATTTATTAATTTATAATTAACTTTGATAATGAACATA
The DNA here is from genome assembly GCA_026290005.1 of Latrodectus geometricus. Lineage (NCBI taxonomy): Eukaryota > Metazoa > Arthropoda > Arachnida > Araneae > Theridiidae > Latrodectus > Latrodectus geometricus. The sequence continues at coordinate 211,248 of JAPDSC010056379.1, read as the reverse complement.
GAGAAGTATTGAACAAGTTAACTTTTTTTTCTTTTGATTGTTTCTATGTTTTTTCCATAAAATGCAAATCCTATACAAGATGGTGCTTTGATTGCATTACAACTAAAGAACATTGATTTATTATAAGAATTATTTCAAAATAATCATATCAAATTGTGATTACTATCAGCATGTTGATAATAATCACATTTAATATTAAACATTTATGTCCATATTAAAAAGTATATTTAAATATATATACTCTCTATCTCTCAACTCTCTCTTATATACTGCTTTTTGATTACATAATCTGTTAAACATAAAAACTCAAACATAAGAACACTTATGGTGTCATTGAAGTTAAGAACACTTAATTCTTAAATGATAACAGTGCTTCTTTACATCTATGAGTGTATATTGTTCTGATTTTCTCAGAAAAATTTAGCAAAATCACACAGGAATAAAGTATTTTTCTCTGGTTTGCAAGTATGAAACTTATAAGTATTACAAAAGGAAAGTTTACATAAATGCTAGGTTTAATACAATTATTTTGTTTCAAACAATATACTTATTAAAACGTGTGTGTTAATGTTACAAAAGTTAAACATAATTTTACATCAAAATGATTTCTTATATGGAGTAATATTATCATTATCATAACATTATCACTAGAATAGGGACAATTTAAGTAGTTAAGTTATACTAAAGTTTAGTACACAATAGTAATTATATTTATAACTAATGATCATATCTTATTGAGGTACATAATTGTTATATAAATATATATTTGTTCATATTAAATTTGTCATATTTAAATAACTTAATTTTTCTTAATATTTTACATTGTTTTGTATATCAAAAGTTGGATTTCAAATCTTAATTACTTTATTATACCAAAAAAATGGATTCCTTGTTTGATAGAAATATTAAAAAAAAAACATGCAATTGGGTTCGAAATCCTCCAAGCTTACATATTTCTGAAAAGTGGATATTTCAGGGAAATTAAAGCTTTCATTCAATTTCATAAAAGAAGATTAAACTGTCACTTATCAAATTAATAATGCATTTCTCGTGTAAGATGAAGTTATTGCGTTTCGATAAATGAGTATCTATTTAATGAAAAAGAAAGAACAATATTTTAAAGAACAGTAATAGAGTAAACGCATGAAATTTTTAATTGATATAGGTTATAAAGACTCACATAGTATGGTCCTAATTTCATAATTTGTACTAAGTATATTTTATATTGTTGTGTTATTGTTGTTAAAGTTTTATATTTCGACAGACTTTTTTATATATTTATACCAAAAAATGCTTCTCAGATTTTACGCATTTAATAAAATAAGATATTTTATGATCTATAACAAATACAATACTAGTTTTTGATAAGCACAAATTCTAACAAATACTATTAGAGTTTGGTTATTGTTATTTATTAGTTATAGTTGTTGTTTGTTATTTGTTATATCATTAACATTTGTAAATAATACAAATATTTATCAAATAATAAATTATATTCGTATTAATTTACTACTGCTTTTTATCAAATGTGTTGTTGTCTAGTGATGATGTATATATATTATAATGCCACTGTATAAAATGCATTAAATAGTGAGTGTTTTTTTTTTAAGTAATTACAAAAATATAAATAAAAAATTAAACCTGTGTGTATATTTTACCAAAAGTATGTGAAATCAAATTTCATAAATTTTATATCCTTAAATTTGACTCAAGAGACAAACAAATTTAAAATACAAATTAAATGTATAAAATTGATTTTAATAACATGTAGGTTTATTAAATATTTCCAAGAAATTTAATTTGATATATTATTTACATTTCAAATGAAAATAAAAATATTTTTTTGGAAAGAAGTTAAGTGTGCATTTTCTTCACTACTTACCAATGATTGAATAATGGAATTAGTTTAAATAAGAAAAATTTTAAATATTTGATTCGTTAAAAAAAAAAAAAAAAAAAAAAAAAAAAAAAAAAAAAAAACATATATATATATATATTTAGAAGAGATGACAACAAAATACGTATTGCATAAGATTGTACATACTTAATTTCTGTTTACTTATTAAGTAATTTATAAGGATAATACCTTAATGAAATTGCATGATGCAAATTAATTAGTATTGGGAACTTTTAAATAACTCCTTTAAATTCTCATTTAAAGATCAATATTTTGTATATTTGAATATATTTTGATGGACTATGGTTATTGTTTTTAAGTGTCCCTGAATTATTGGAAATTCGAGTCATATTCTTCTCATGCAATTAAAGTTGTTAATTTTAGATGTATAATATCAGATAATTTTTGTACTAATACTTTTAACTTATTCTTGCCATTGAACGAGGTAATGCTCCTTATTCATTTGTTGAGAATAAAATATAATCTTATTAACATTTAATTTTTCACAACATTCAAAGACTTCGTACAAAAATTCAAATGCTGTTGATTTTTACTTTTCCTAGTGGCGATTAAAATAATTCATTTTATAAATTTCTCTGGAAACTTTAGAAATTATAGAAGCAAACATTGAAAAAGTTGATTTTTTTAAGGAACTTTAATAGATAGACTTGATAATTTAGAAAATAAGTTAAAGCAACATTTGAAATATGAGAGTTTTAGTTAACCTCTTCTTAGTATTTTTAACGAAATGATTTAAATCTCAATTTTTAAGAAATTTATATTCAGCATTTAAACAATAAATAAGTTTTTCCTTAGAAACAAAATAAATTAATTCATAAACCAAATAAACATAACATTAATTTGATATATATTCGAATTTATTAATGTAATTAAAAATCTTAATTTAAATCAGTTTCTATCTCTTATTCTGATTCATTTCTCCATCCAAAAATTTGTAGATGCTTTGTACTTGAGTAAATCATTTTGTTCACGTGTAAAGGAGAGGCAAAAAAAGAAAGAGAAAAAGTTTTAATTTAGTGACTTTTACTTCAAAACAGTTTTTCCAACAGTTTTTCTTAAAATGTTGTAAGAAATTAAGTTTATCCTTTTCGAATATTTTAGATTTCAGTGAAATATAAGATTCCTGGGCTGTAATCCTTATTGAAAAATGAAGCCTTGAATCAAGTCTTACAAATATTTTCCCTCATTCATGTAAATAAATTTATTTAAAATATGCATTTAATAAAAAATAATAAAAAAATTTTTGCGAACATATAAACCTTATTTTATTAATTTTTAAAAAAGGATTATAAATTAAGATTTTTATACCACTTAATTGATAAAAACTTAATATAAGAACTACAATTATATTTTTATTTTTTACAGCATACATTTCATCTTTACTTATAATATTTTATAACTAAGATTCATTTTCACACATTGATAAAATTCAAATTACTTCCTCAGAGCAATGTATATTGAATACATATTCTGCTATGCAAGGCACCCTTTTATTGGCAAGTTACAATTGCTGCACATTTTTGACGAAATTAAAGGAAATCGAAAAAGCAATTTTATGTGTTTTCTCAGTCCAAATATTTTCTTTCATGAAATCCCAACAATATTATTTCTTGTTTGCTATACACATGCAAGTCTTAGAAAATACGAATATATTTTATGCAAGCACAGAAGTAAAATGCTTAGATTATTTCTTTTTGAATTCGAAAACTCTGAAAAGTTTTATCTGTAAATTTATTCGTAATAAATTCATTGTCTTCAAAAGATTTAATTAAATCAATAAGAGTTTTAAACAATGTTTATATACTGGTAAAAATGATCAAAATATTTTTACCTGTTAATTTTCAAAGAGCCAAAATAAAATACTCTAAATTTGCAGGATAAGGCTTTCATAGTTTGTATTTATTAAATTAAAGTTCTGTTTCTTTATTCTGCTAACGGTATCATTTTCCTTGTTAATTTTATAAAAATAAAAGCGCTTAAAAGGAAAAGATTATTATTTTTACCGAATTTAATTTTTTACATTTTAATTTTGGTTTTTGGCACTTTTTAAAATATTTTCACTTTTATTTGTCCTGTAAAATATTTTTTTCTACCATGATTTTGACAGTAGAAAATGTTTCATTTAATGCTAAAGACATTGATCGAAAGCTAAAATTAAAGCAAAAGATTTTTCAAAAGACTGAATCATTTACCACTAAGCTTTATCTTGTTAAAAATAGTAAATATGAGGTTAAATTAAAAAGATATGTTTTGATTCATTATTTCATTATAATATTGGAAGACATTATTTTGAGCAATATATTTTTTATCAAATGACTTTCATATTTTGTTCATTTCCATAATTCTTATTTACATATTATAAAAGTGTAATATCATACAAATTTTTTAAATGTAATTTATATATTTAGAAAAAAATATTAGGTGAGGAATAGAATAAAAAAAAAAAAAAAGAAATCCTCATTTTCATAACATGGATGTAAGTTATAAAGTAGTTATAAAAAGTTTCTACTAAGTTAACTTTACTAAAAGTATTTAACAAAAATTAAATTTTTATTGGTACAAAATGTAATGAAATTATAATCTATTAATTATTACACCATACACACTAATTTTTTCTTATTTCAATTTCCTTAGTACCTAAATGTTTTGTGAAAATCTTTTATTCGTAATTAAAAGCAACATTTCTCATGAGTGAAAAGGAGAATTAGCCAAGGCCGAAAAACCAAATACAGAAAGGTATAACAATTTTTTCCAGTCAAAATAATTAATTAAAAGCTTATAATTATCAAATATAGGCTTATGTTGGCCGAAAACTTTACTATAGTTATTTGTACACTACTGGTCATTAAATTTGCTACACCAAGAAGAAATGCAGATAACAAAATGATATTTTATGGACAAATATATTATACTAGAAATAACAAGTGATTAAATTTTCAAAAATATTGGCTGGATAGATACTGAGAAATCAGTACCCAGAACAACCATCTCTGGCAGTAATAACAGCAGTTATACGCTTGGGCATTTAGTCAAACAGAGATTGGATTGCATGTACAAGTACAGATGCTCATGCAGCTTCAACACGATGCCACAGTTCATCAACCGTAGTGACTGGCGTTTGGTGACGAGCCACTCGCTCGGAAACCATTGACCAGACGTTTTCTATTGGTAAAAGATCTAAAGGAGAACATGCTGGAAAATAGAACATGCTGGCCAGGGCAACAGCCGAACATGTTCCGTATCAAGGAAGGTCCTTACAATACCGCAACATGCGGTTCGGCATTATCCTGCTGAAACGTAGGGTTTCGCAGGGCTCGAATAAAAGGTAGAGCCACGGGTCGTAACACACCAGAAATGTAACGTGCACTTTTCAAAGCACCGTCAATGCGAACAAGAGGTGACCAAGACGTGTATCCAATGGCACCCCATACCATCATGCTAAGTGATGGGCCAGTATGATGATGACGAATGCACGCAGCCAATGTGAGTTCACCATGATGCCGCCAAACACGGATGCGACCATCATGATGCTGTACACAGATCCTGGATTCATCTGAAAAGATGACGTCTCGCCATTCGTGAGCCCAGGTTCGTCGTTGATCACACCATTGAAGGCGCTCTTGTCTATGATGCAGCGTCAAGGGAAGCCGCAGCCATGGTGTCCGAGCTGAGAGTCCATGCTGCTGCAAACGTCGTCGAACTGTTCGTGCAGACACTTGTTGTCTTCCAAACGAGCCCGTTTCTTGACTCACGTCTCGTGACGTGGTTGCATGATCCATTAAGGCCATGATGATAATATGCCTGTCTTCTCGGCTGCTAGTGATAGGTGGCCGTTGAGATCCCGCATGGCGTTCTGTATTACCGTCCTGAAACCATCGATTCCATATTCTGCTAACAGTCATTGGATCTCAACCGACGCGAGCAGCAATACTGCGATAAGATAAACCGCAATCCCGGTACGCTACAATTCGACCTTTATAAAAGTCAGAAACGTGATGGTACGCATTTCTCCTCCTTACACGAGGCATCAAAAACTACTTTTAACCAGGAAACAAAGTTCAAATGCAATTTGTGTATGAGGAACCGGATGAACAGTTTCCTCATTTAAACGCAATGTAGGTGTTGCTACTGGCACCTGCTTTGTCTGAATGCGCTGAAAAGCTAATCATTGCATATCACAGCACCTTCTTCCTTTCGTATAAATTTCATGTCAATAGCATGTCGCCTTCTTGGTGTAGCAATTTTAATGGCCAGTAGTGTAGATAGTTTATAATTAATCATATTTATAAATTTAGTTTGCATTAATTGCAATTTCAAATTTATGTTTAAAATACATTCGATACCACTTTTTCACAAAAGGTGAAATCGAAAAATAAAAATAATTTAATTTTATGGTTTTAATGTTTGATAATATTAAAACTTATTTGAATGCTTAACCATTTCCTTTTTCATAAAATCTACATAATTCTATTTTGTTCAAATTTCAAATTCAATATTTTATGAAAATCGTCAGAAATCGTCAATTTAAATATTTTCTCAGAATTCCATCTTTAAATGTGATAAATGAACTGTTTATTTTATATTGCAACTTCTTAACTTTTATTCCAGAATTATCATATTAATTTTGTCACTTCCATATTTTGAATACTGTTAAATTTTATTGTAATTTTATATTATTTTAAAAATTCTTCTATTTTGTAATTATATGAAGAAATAAAATTTTTGCACTTTAGTAGCTTTTGAATTAAATTTAAAAATATTCAATTTTAAATGCATATCACTATAGGCATTTATAAAAATTAAAGTCCATTTTTTTATAAAAAAAAATTAAATTCTGAATTTTATATCAAAAATAAAATTGTAATTATAAAATCTCTTACTCGTAATTATGGTATGAAATTGCAAAGAAATTTAGAATATTTTATTGAAGTTCTTATTTCTTTACAATATTTTTATAATTATTCTATTGTTTTAATTTTTATTGTGTTCTCAAATAATGTTAAGTTCAATCATTTAAATATAGAACGCTTTTGTTCCCCTTTATCTTACATGTTCTTATCTCTCAGAAAAAGCATATTTAACACATTAGGGGTACGGACTATATTCCGAAACATACATATTCTCACTTCGGTAGAGAAAACATTAAAGAATGTCATACCTCTAACCGTTATGCTGAAAACGTCTTTTGTATAGATAGTTAAAGATGAAAATTTTATCCATATTTATAAAGCTATTGAAGGTCTATTAATTTATATATAAAAAATATAATAAAGATATAATTCCAAATACATTGGATTTCAATGTAGCGAAGTAATGGTAAGATTTTCAAAATCGAGTAAAATTTAAAAAAAAGGGAATAATAAAATATTTTAGTAATCAAAGCAGAAATGGATAAACCAATTTTCATGTGTTATTTTATTAAATAAATTTTTCCCTTTTTAAATTCTTCAATAAAAAGTGGAGGAAGTTGAAAGAAATCAGTTTTAATATATTTTGTATTCGATATTTCTCAAAACAATGAAAAGTATACAAACAATGTTTTTAAAAATGCATAATTTAATGCAAATTAAACCATAGGTAATTTTTTGGATTAAGATGAAATACTATATATTCTAAATAAATGTATAGTACTAAATGAAAGAAAACAATCTTGATGATAAGTAAAAAAGAAAACCCAATTCAAAATTTTGCCAAAAATATAATTATCAAACAAATGAAATTTTTATCTTTCTATGAAACAAATATTTTTCTACTGTGGTAATACGAATGATTTAAAATTTACATAAGCGGTAACTAATTATAAATATAATTCGTATGATATTAACTAGTAGCTCGCATTAAATGCAACTGAATTGCGTCAATTCATGATAATAAATTTCAGTAGATGCGGGCAAAAATTATGTGCTCACATTTCTTTCAGTACAGAAATATATTTTAGAGAAATTTAAATATGAAAATATGATCTCTCTCTCTCTCTCATTTTCACCTTTTATAAATAGGAAAACTTTTTAAAATATAATATATAGAAGTTGTCGGTCTAAATAGAAGTTTATTGTTAACAATCCGATAAAAACTACATAGATTTCAACACGTAAATATATTACATATCCACGACAGCAGAGGATATTTACATTTATAAATATAAAAACTAAGTGGTATTCATTGAAGAAACATTAATGATATTTATTGGCACATAATAAATTAAATTGATAAATCTCAAATTCCGAGTTTATATCAATTTAATAACAAGGCAAAAGGAACAAGTAAAACAAAAAATCTAAATCTGGTTTAAGATCAATATGTACTTTAAATATCATAATGTGATTTCATACATTTCACAAATATTTTTATTCCTGTTTCTTAAGAAAGAATTTTTAGTAGATATTTTAAGCATGTAAAAAATGTTAAAATAAATAATTAGCCAAATAAATTTTCTAATAATTTATTTAAGTAAGTTTTTTCAATACAATGCAAAAATAATTTCAGCAGGATTTGTATCTATTAACATGCTAGGATAATAATAAAAAATTGCATAGATAAGTATTCAAATTTCTCTGAAAATATTATTTATTTTTAAAAATTCATTTTTTTAATAAATTTTAAATCCATACATTATTTTATAATGAAAAGAACTTTTTATTTTAAGTAGAAAAGTTGAACTATATTTTTCGTTAAACATATATTTTTATAAGATAATATTTGATAAAACTTATTCCATGAAAAAGGAAGGAAATAAGTTTAAAATTTTGAAAAGAGAAAAATGAGATACTACTTCCATAGGAATTTTTCATTTTATGGAATAAAATTTTGTTGATTGATATTTGTCTTAAGCATTTTTATAAACCTGATATAATGTAATATCGTGATTGTTCTAATTTTGAAAATAGATGATGAGAAATATTTTATTACTACATGCTTAAAAATAGTTTGATGTGCCCATACGTGATGTACCTCAGTTAAAAAATTTAGATTATGTGTATTAAATTCTCAATGAGCTATTTTTTTCTTTTTTGCATTTTAGCAAGGTCAAAACATTTCTCACAATGTTAAAGGAATAACAATAAACTATATTCTTGAATCTTTTTACTGATTCAAATTTTCAACCAAATTTTTATGCAAATGCAAACCTAACAATGATGTTTGCTCACTATTGATATCTCATGCAAATTTTCTTAGTAAGAAATAAGGTTACTTTGTATTTAATTGTGAAAGAAATCAACATTTAAAAATTTAAATTTTCTTCTTTTCAGCTACTTTCATTATTTATTAATTGGACATTGTTTCATATTTTTCATTATTAAGAGGAATGGAATATATTAACACTTTTAACATCATTGAGAAGTTACTAATTAAAATTACTAAAATTTTTCAAAATTTAAATAGTTGTTTTTAAAAGCATCATACTAACTTATTAAAACGAATTGATTTAAAAATGGAACCGATGTTATAAGTTATTTTGTGTTATTCACTGCTTATATATTCATGATTCATGGTTATATTTTCATGGTATTTTATGTATACAATGAAAATTTAAAAAAAAGTTTTGTTTAATTTAAAATATTTCTGATTTTTGAACGAAAACATTTTGCGTTATTTAATATTTAATGTACATAATCTGAAATTGTTTGTTTCACTATGAACAATTACATATCAAAACTCATTATGCATATTTTAGGGGTAGATTTTTTAAATCGAAATATTTAAAGAGAATTTCTAAAAAGATATAAATTAAAAAAAAATTCTAATTATTTCAATTTTTTTATATTAAATGTTTAAGCATATTTTCTAAAAATGTTTACACTCGTCACAATGCCATACCAAAAATACAGTATTCTCCTATCAGATTTCATCATTGAAAAAAAATTAATTTTTATATAATTAAAATTTTATATTTGTATAAAATGTAAGGAATAGTAACCATCATAAGTTTATTGCTTATAACATTACAGGATAATGATAAAAAATTAATATCTTAATTTAATTAATTGTAGAAACTTGGATGTTATTTTTAAAATGTATATTTTATTTGGATTTATAGTTTATTGTAAACATATGATAATTAATGTATTTATCCAATATTTTTAAAGTACTTCATGTTCTATTAAACATTTAAATTTCTTTGGTTCATGAAAAAATATATACTCTCATCTTTCAAAAAAAATCCTGATTATGACCAATATAAACCGAAAAAATATATACTTTAAATTAGATGCATTGCTAAACAAAATTATCCTTGGACAATTAATTGAAAACATAAGAAATATCGCATAGTATTCATCACCACGTTTTTAGCTACTAAATTAAAATTTGGATGAAAAATTCATTACATGTTTGAATATCCTCCAAAAGATATTTTTAGGAGTATATTAATGGTTAAATAATTCATCTGAAACACGGTCATATAAAGGCTTAAAGAAATGTAACACATGCAAAGTTTCGTTAAAAAAGTGCAAAGAATAAATTCAAACAAGTTATGCATGTTATTTTTATACTTCTGTTAGTATGAAACTGTTAAACAATGAAATATTATAAAGGATTTTTACTCTTAGACAATTTATTAATAAATTAAATATTACATATTTAAAAAAAACAATTTGCCGCAAAATCGTTGATTAATATTGAATTATTTTCATTATGTAACACATCCTGTTATTTTCCCTAACATGTAGAATACTTCATTATAGCTCAAACTTTTTGTTCAAATGTAGTACAAGATATGAATGTACATATGTATACTAGAATAAAAATGTTAAGATCTTTTCTTGTCACAAAATCATTTTGTAGATAATAAATAGTGACGAGAGTTTTACGAAAATGATTTATTTTTAATTTTCTATATTAGGAGAATTACTTTAAATTTTAAATATAAGTTGATTGATATTGCCTAATAACAATTATGTGAGAATATAATGCTTGTGATTTTCCAAGTTTAGTTACAAATTTGGTCAATAATTTCTATAGATAATTCATGTTTAATCATTTTAAATTATCAATTATTTTTATTTGTATTGTATTAGAAATTTAAACGTACAATTAAATAACTGACTTGAAACAACCTTTTTACATAACCAAATTTAATGTTAATACAACCAATATCAATATTTATTTTAAGAGTAACTTTATATTTTATTCCATAACATTTATTTTTAAATATGAGATTTTAATGTTATTGCCGTTCTCCAAAGTTATTCCCCTTGCAAGAAGAAAGAATAGTTTTAATATATTGTTTTCTATGTGTGTGTGTAAGTGAAAATTTACGAAACTAGTAAATAAATTATATTTTTAAGTTGATTTGTTATTTTCACTGAAAATGTATCAAGCATTTTCTTATGTATTGAGGTGTATATCAACACATATACGTAAGTATTTATATATATATTATTCGTGTAATCTTTGATAATAGATATTCCTTCATTTGAAGTTCTTAAAAACTACGTAAAATTTAATGGTTTAATCAATATATTTACGTGATCAAGCTGTAATACAATAAAATTATAATTACTTTTTGAAAGTATTTTACTGTTTGAAATGGGTTTTTGAAAATTGTAATGTATATTCTTATACAACTAAAGGAAATAAAATTTGAATGACATGCTTGTGTTGTAAGGTCTCAGAGTGTCTTATTCCATTTTAAAACAATTTTTTTTTTAAGAATTTGTTGATTGTATGGCTAGTTGTAACTTGTGACACATAAGGCCCTTGTTAGCCTCATAGGCATAATTGGCCATTTGACTTGATTGCTTAAATAAAGTAATCATCGAATAAAAAAAAATATATAAATAAATAAAAATAAAAGAAATAAAAAATAAAGAAGAAAAAAAACTTCATATTATTGATTTAAAAATGAGGATCACATTGTATAAAAAACAAAGCTGGAAATCTAAAAAATAAAAAAAAAAGTTTAAAATTTCTGGAAATTAATTTGTTTTCACCTGAAGAAATCTTATGAAAATTTTATTAAATCTTTTCAAGAGACTTATTTAAGGATGTGGAATAAATTTTTATTTTATATTAAATTATTTGAGTGTAAATCAAAATATAGATTTTTAAAATTTTTACACAGTAATGGTTTAATGTATCTTAATAATTCAATGAGTTTATAAGAAGTTCTAATATTTTCTTGCGTGGGTCTTAGTAAAGCACTGTTCTTAAGACAAATTATAGCCTAACTAAATTTGTCACGTTTCTCAAGTTCAGCAATAATCAATCCTTGATGAGACTCCTCAGATACTTTGAAGAGATCGATGTAATGCATTTTAGATATATTCCATCTCAAGAGCTATTTTCTTTGTTCGTGTTCATATATTCTTCAGGATTTCACCTGAGACTTTAAGTCAAAATTGCACGTATGACAATATATATTTACACTAAAATATGGTATCAAAAAGTTTCAGAATTGAATTGTTGACTATAAATTTTTATACATAAGCTATGTTTTTATAAAGCACATATATCGAGCAAAACTCTCTGCTTACACCTTCAAGTTGAAACTTTGTTAAATGTAATTTAAATTATCTTATTCATTTTCTTAATTATTTACACGTTTTTAATCAGTTACTTAATAATTGAAAATTAATTTTTCATTAAATTTTTTACATTGTATAATTTCTATATTTTTTTCTTTAAATAATTTTCTATATTTCCTTATCCATGTTTTATAACTTTTTACAGTATTTACAATTAAAATTTAAACGTAAATTTATTTTCAAAGTTTATTTCATTGAATTTCGTAGCATAATTTTAATAAAATTTTAGAAATATTTTGAAATTTTATTTCATTTCTTCTTAATAATTCCAAACTTAAATTATAGAAATTGATTTTTGATTGCAAATTATAGGAAAATATAAAACTGTGCATGCAAAAATAAAAACTTTTCATTCTTTAATACAACTTTAAAATAGAAGTTATTTCGAATTCTTAATTAATTTACGTTGAAGAATTCTTTAAAATCATTTTTATTACTTCGTAGTAGGTTGCATTTGGAAGTAAAAAAAATATTCTTAATTAAAATTAATTATTATTGGAAAAAACACTTTTTGAAAGAAACACTTTTTTCACAAATTTAAAAGTTCTATTTGCATATGTTTGCTTATGTTTATTTTATCGATAACATGTTTTTTACATTTTATAGATAGGTACACCTAAATACCTATCTAT
>JAPDSC010056379.1:183168-197772 GCA_026290005.1 Latrodectus geometricus | reverse complement strand
ATATATTATGATGTGTTTGTAAACAGTATGCCCACTGAAATTCTCTTATTGTTCAAACGGCTACTGCTATACTCACAAATGTAGGGTATAGGTATTGTGAAATTTTAATGCTTACTAAGTAAAATCACATGCTCGCTTGCTCGTCACTTGGTAGAAAACTCTAAATTCATTTTTCTTTCTATGATAGCAAAATGAAATAAAGAAAAAAATTATTTATACAGTTATAGAACAGCATTGATTTACCACGAAAGTACACACGGGATTTTGTGCAAAGAATAGAGTTGTTAAAACATGATATTTTTTATGTGATTTTCTTCAGTATGACACGAGAAAAGATGGGAGAATATAAAAAAAACTATAACAGTATATTTTTATTTAACATGCTCAAATCTGATTTCAAACTGCAATGCAGGTTTGATAACTTTCCTGAATCAAATGTTGCTTATATAGTTGGAGCATAGAATGTAATACTTTGGAAAAAGTTTTCCTTATGCAGGACTTTCAAAGTCTTAAAATGTTAGTGGAGGCGTCGTATACACCTTCTGTCTGTATACCCACGGGAAAATGTATAGTGGAATCAGATCAGGAGAAAGAGAAGACCAGTCTTTGAAACTTCCATGCCATAAAGTTTATTTGTTTCTTTAATTTTTGACGAGTTATTGTATCTTTATATAGGTATTGTGAATTGGCAAGCCATCATGGTGAAACCATAAGGATGACTTTTTCTTAGAGGAGAATGCAGCCCTTCCTAATTTTCTAGCATAAACTTCCGATTTTGATTAGAGCCACTGTTGAACAATATAAATGGAAGAAAAAAATGAAAATAGTTTTTACAATAATGAATAATTTAAGATTTTTCTTGTAATCATAGAGTATAAATTCTCACAGAAAAAGTGAACTTTCAAATTCAATTTTTTGAGTTAAAACAAGTTGACTTTTAGAGTTATCAATTCATATTTACATTAAAAAAAATGAGTTTATTGTCCCTTTTTCAAGATCAATTAAATATTTTGACCAAGATAAATATTTATTAATTTAAATTGCATATTCAATTTTATTGAAACTTTATATTAGATTTATTACTTTAATTTATATTGATGTCTTATCTTCAATTTAAGGAATATTTCTTATCTGTTTATCTTTTAAAAAGGATTGATGTAATTACGTAGCATTATATATTTTTTTAATTATAGATATAATTCCTTAAATTACCAAAAATATATACATTGGAATATTTTTAAAAAATGCATGCAATTTTAATGCGTAGTTTTTAACAAATTTAAGTCAGTTATCAAATGTAATTAGAAAAAAAAAACTTTTATTTTTAATGTAATTCTTGCAATGTCACATTATCAAATAGCATTTTATTCAGATCACAACATTTGATAACAATGCTTAAAATCATTTAAAATTGTTTCAGTTGCTTTTGTATACCTCAAACAGGGAAAATACTATTTCGAATTTCTAGAATTTTCTAAGCTTAACAACCCTGCTTTCCAAATAACTATCACTTGTAGTTTTTTTCTTTAACACTAAAGAGCGTAGAGCAGCATGCATTTCTCTCTAATCACCTCGGCAACTGAAAGCCGTAAAAGACGCTACGTTACCATTTTGCTGCCCGAGCGCTTTCGAAAACTGTCTCTAAAAATGCAAGCAGGCAATTCCCCGTCATGCATTTTCACACTTTCCTTTTTCCATAACTACAGCAGTGTCCTTAGGCTGGTACACAGATAAGCGCCTTGAACTGGAAACTGCTTTCTAAGTGGAGAGTTGCCTGTAACACGTTCGTTACATCTTCTACAATAGCTAACTTTTCTTTCCACAATCAAAAATTTTTTATGAGGAACTCCGCAAGTGAAATTACTAAATCGATACTTAGGTCAAAAGCTATAGGTTAGTTTGAAAGATTTTTTGTATGATTCATATTCTGTGATATCTTCAAGGTACATCAGTGTTTTTATTGATTAATGATAAAATTTTATCACAAAAGTTGAATCTTTGCAACTGGGAACGTTTTTTATGTTACAAATTTTAAATCATTTTGAACATCGTAAGGAAATTCAAGAGATAAGCTTAACATTTTAGTAAAAAATCAGTAAAATTGCTTCTTTATCTTAGCAAAATCAAAATTTGGTTCAACTCATTTGTTTGAGAATTATTTCTAGAATTCTACAATAACTACATTAATTTTTTTTAAATAATAAAATGTTCTCGAAAAACTAGAAAATATAAGACATGGAAATCAATTTATAATCAACATTCCTAGATATTAAGTGTAAAAATGCATTATACATAGTAATTTTCTAATGAATGGAAAAATATCTCTTATTTGCAACTGTGATGATATAATTAAAGAGACATCATTTTAAAGGTAAACGCTGATATTCAGAAAAACTCCTTTAAAATTTAATAATGTATATATCTTAAATGTATTAAAATATATTTATGTATTAGATTTGAACACTGATAAATGAAATACATATTATAATTCCTTATAGTTCATAATGAATATTATTTAAAAACATTTTGAGTACCTCAATGCCAATTAAGATAAAGAAATTCTGAAAATATTATCCTTACATTTAATTCATTTCTAGCTAATTGTGTAAATAAATATATACATGCAATCTTAATACATAAAAATACTGTGCACAAAATTGTTTTAGTACATAAAAATACAGTAAAAATATCTCTTAAATAAATTTATGTACATTTTTAAAGGTATAAAGCAATAATAAATGATATATTTTCTTAATCTTTTAAAAAAATACTACACTATTCTATTATTCAAAATTATTTAAATTCAATAATTTGATTAAATTTTATTTATAAATCATGTAATAATTTTTTTTTTTTTTTTGCATTAATAAATATTTTAGATCACGATTTAAATTTGCGTTGTATAAAGTAACTTACAAACTTTATACAACTCAAAAATATAATAAAAGACAAAAGAATCCGTTTAATTGAAATTTTAACATCAACTTTATTAAAAAACTTAAATTTATTTAATAGTTTTATTTATTTACTTTTTCATAATTTTATAATTGCGAATTTAATGTAATTTATAAACTACGGAAATAATATGGTTATAACTACAAAATATTATCATTTAGATTTCTTTTTTATTCAAAAATTACTTATTTCACTGCTACAATCTCTCGCATTAAAAGTGAATGTACAGGATACAAAGTAAAATCCCTTGTCACCCTCTTAATTTAGGAACGGCTGATGCAAATTTTATAAATATGGTGCGTAGGTATTGCAAATCAGATATATACTGCCAAATAAGACCACTTACAGCAAAACCAGTTGGAAAACTATAAATTAGTTTTCTTATCTCTAAAGCCTTACGAGATAAAGGAAAAAAGTGAATTCCAAAGTTTATAGGTTTAGTACCCCCAGACTTGAAAAGACACCATTTTGACATAAATGTAAAAATAAAACTGTTTAGATGTATTTTATTTTCGTGATTTCCTACACTGTGACATCACGAAATATGAACAGAGGGGGAAATTAATATCTCTGGGGCTAAACCACATACCGCAAAGTATCTCACATATTCAAGCGATACCACATAACCGTTCTGGTATCACTTGAGATTCTTAGTTCAAAGGACTTTGGTGCAAGCCCCGATAAATACATCTTTGTATTGATATTAACATAAACTCAATGCAATTTGCACTTTTTGTTCAAAATTGTTGTAGTATGCAAATACGTGAGAGACCTCTCAACTGTTCATTTGAGACCACTAGTGTAAAAGAAACATCTTGTTGGATTTCTACAATGTTAAATGTCATAGCCATGGAGCGACTTTCCAAAGGTGAGTATCGTGAGTTGGTTTTATTGTACGGTGAATTTAGAGCAAAGCAATATCAACAGCAAAATTGTACCGGATACGTTTACCTTGAGGCCTACATCCTTCTAATCAAACCATCCAATTTGTTGTAAAATTCTTAAGAAGGACAGGCTGCGTGACAGGTGGAGATCGACATGGCAGACCAGCAAAGATAGGACCAAAGGAAATATTAGTATTTGCCTTCGCATATTAAAGACGCAGTGCAAGACAGACTAGTGATGAATGTACCATTTTAAAATGTTGAGTTTGGAAAATACTACAAGAATCAGGCACTTATATTTACCGATCAAAGCTTCATCCGATTTTATTGGATAGGGATGTCTAGCGAAGCTATTCAGGGTGCAACTTCGTTAAGAATAATGATATGGGTCCAGACTATATTGTTAATTGATGAAGTGTGGCCTGGCGATATATGCTTTTTTAAGGAATGGCATATACAGTAAACAGCAAACCCATTACTGGAAGCTGGAAAATCCTACATATTTTATTGATATTCAACATCAAGTGTTGTTTGGTTATTAACGTTTGGTGTGGAATGTACAGTGACAAGTTGATCAGTCTAATATTTTACAATGGTAACTTAACAAGTACACGGTATTTACAACTGCTTCAGAACGTAATATCCGATTTTGTGGAGAACCTGCTGTTGTTTAATCTTAGGAATAAATCATTTCAACATGACGAAACGCCTACTCATTAAACACTTCCAGTGAATCAATATCTCGTCACGCAATTCGAGAATTAAATAATTGGATATGGTGATTTTGAAGAATGGCATCCACGTTCACCTGATCTGATCCCAAACGGATTTTTCTGTGAGTATACTTAAAACAACAGGTATATGCTACACCTCCACAAATATTGCAGGATCTTTTGTGACGCATTGCTTGTTGCAATTGCGCCCTCTATGTTGCAATGCATGTTATGTAAAATTCAAACGAGTACCCAAAAGTGCATTGCAGCTGACGGTGTGTTGTTTGAATACCTTAAACAAACGAATATTGTTATAAATAATTGTTTTTCCTTTTTTCCCATCGTTTTGTAACTTTTGTAGAATAGGGAATGATGAAAACACAAATGCTCTATTTAACCGTTCTATTCTTTACATCTATTCAGTGAAGTGTCTTTTCATACAAAATCGATAACGCTCTACAACTTTGTCATCCACTTTTTCCCTTACCATTTTCGAGATACAGAAGCTAACTCCACAGTTATTCCCCAAGTAAGTGATTTTATTTAGTGGTGCATATCCCATTTACCATACCTGGACACCACGTTTGTAAAAATAGCAGCAATCGTTCCAAAATTTAAAGGATGTCAAGGGACGTCAGTGAGCATCCTGTTTATTTGATATTTAATTGCTCGTAAATAACAATCATGGATATCTTTTGAGTTATTTATGAATGTCTTGTTTAATTAATTAATGTTTTTAAAAAATAATAAAAGCCAGTTTTTTTATGTGATTTTGAAGTTAATTTTTTGATAGAAGGAAAAAAATCATTAATCAACTAATATTTTTATATTATACAGATAAAATTATTTATTGGAAAATTATTAAAAAGGGATTTATAATTAATTTTAACATTATGTTCCGAAATTTTATATACTTATTTTATTTATTTCTAATCAGTTATAATTTTTAATTATATATAGAAATTTTCAAATATGTGCTCATATATACCAGCTCAATTGTGAAACAGAATAACAAGTTTACGCACCACCAGATTCGGGGATAAAGGACGCTTTCAGCTGACTTGTATCGATACAAATAATTCCATACGCAGTAGTAAATTCTTATGACAGTGTCTTAGATTTATTTATCTATAGTATTTTTCGTATAAATACAGATAATGGCTCTCTGAATGTACTGAATATCAAATATTTTTACATTGCTATAATTTGGATACTACCGTATGGGGATTTGATATATGATAATTAATCTTTTAACCTATCAATGACTCTCAATAATAAATTATCTCTTTAATGATTTTATGTTGTCTTACGAATGACAATGAGTGGTATTGGGGATGATTTTTCTTAAATAACGAAGATTCGCATTCCAATGTGAAAATTACAATAAGCTTATGAATTAAAATTCCAATTTTAGAAATTTTAAAATTTTTTAAGCATTACAAAAATAATAGAAGAAAAATTAAATTTTATTTTTAAATTTCAATCTAATATTAAGATTGAAAATGATAATGCTAGATATTTCTGTTCATGCAAATAATAGTTGTAACTTTAATATTGAAAAATAAAGTAAAACAATTCATTTGCCTTTTATATATCTTTGACAATTTCCAAAATTTTTTATTGAAAAGGGCAAAATAAATATAATTAATTTAATTAATCAAATTAATATGGTAAAAAAAAAATTTAGAATTGCAAATCAAAGATTTTGGACGAAGTGAATAAAATTCCTTGAATAATTAAAAACAAAACAAATGGACAGAAATATTTTATGAACTTATGAACATAAAATAAAGTAAAAAATTTATTTTATGCGAGAATTGTACATTTAATCGTTTTATATTTATTTTTGTCTTATTTTAAATTATTTGGCAGAGCATTAGAAAATGTAACAACAAATGTAGAAACTTTGGGAAGTATACATATAATATAATATTGTTTATGATGTTAGTAAACATATTTTCAATTAATTTTTGAAATATTATTATATTCCCTAAATAAGTATCATATTTACTTTAAAAAATCGAAACATTTCTTATTTATACAGACAAATATACGTGGAGTTTTCCACGAACCATAATATCAATGTATAATACGTTTCAATCATTTTAATTTAAAAAAGTAATTTATCAAGCCGTTTTATTCAAATATTTTGTGATTAATATTTTGTTTTTTATTATAATTAGAAGCATATCAAATAGTTAGAAGCAGAAATAGTTAATAATAGTTAAAAATATTAGTTCTAATTAATTAAAATAATTTTGATTTCAAATGAATAACTTAGATGCCTTTAATTTTATTATAAATTACTATTTTTACTTATTAACTTAGCATTTTATATATAGAAACATATAAGTAAATGTAAAACAATTATATAAATTTATTTCATGCATAATTGCAATTCTACAAAAATATGAAAATAAGAAATTTCTATTTGCTTTCATAATTGAAATAGAATATTTTCTTTATCAAACATAGATAAAGAGATAAATGAAGAAAACTTCGAAGAAAAAACTTATTCATTCAAGATTTATTATTAAAAGTCAGTGTGTGCATGCGTTTCTTCTAATTTTAAAATCTACATTAAAATTATTAATATTTACTTTATTTGGGAATTCTTCAGAATGAAAATCAATTTTATCATGTAGATACTCTTTCCTTTTTTAACCTTTTCGTGTATAACTCGAATTAAATTCTTTGAAAGATTTTCTAAAAAAAATCAATCTGTGCATATTAATGCATTACAGTTTCTTTAAAAGAAGAATATGCAAAAGCATTACGAGATAACTTGGAATCAATTATAATTTTAAAGTAAGCTTCACAATTTATTTTATATTTTTTGCAAGAGTTATATAATATAATTACAAGGAAATATTTTCATTCTGATTGGGAAATCTGATAAATTAAATAAAATTTGAAATCTAAATATTAGTTTCAAAAATAACTTCATTCATATCAAAAAGGTTGTATTTTTATGATGTGAATATTAATTTTATTACAAAAAAATTAATATATTTATTTTGAATATGTAGTCACTAATATACATACATTGTTTTATTCATTCACAAAATTGTTTATAAATTTAAAAAAGTAATTTTTTCCATTTAACAATAAAAATAAATATATTGTGTATTTACTTTCCTAAAATTTATGACATATTCAAAATACATTTATACTGTCAAATTGTAAAATAAAATTGTGACAAATCAGTTGTAAATTTTGTTTCATGTTTTTTCTAAATCTTGTAATTGAAATTTATTTTTTATTCTTAAGAAAATAAATATTAAAATTTAATATTATTGTTTTATTTATATGGATTATATCGAAGTAATCTTGTAAGAATTACTTTTTTCCGTATTGAATTTGCTTATTATCGTACTCATGCAGATATCCTTGATTTGTAAGCACCGTAAAAACAAAGTGTCATTAATAATAATTATAAAGATTTCTGAATATAAGTTTTGAATATGTAATTCGAGCATAGTTTGGACAGTTTTGAAAACAACTATATAGTTTGGTAAATGATTTTGCTACTTATTTTAATAGTTGATAAATTTAAAGATTAATCTCCAATGTTATTTTTTATTTTAACACGAGTTATATGGTCATATAAAGATAATGATAAGCGCTTTTTTCTTGGTAATTCAGCAGTTTTTCCAAGACACAATCAAAGTTTTGATTTTTAATTTGCTATGTTCATATTGTATCCATCAAATACCTTGTAAAAGAGAAATCCATGAATAATATTACTTTATTGATATCACATATTACTAAAATTATTATAAATACTATATTATATAAATAATAATAGCCATATAAATACTATATGACTTAATTGGAGAAATTGCTGAAAATATTTAAAATGTGCTCTATCAATAAAACAATTCTGTGTATCTCAAAACAATTACAACAGTTGTACAACTGCATGAAATACATTTTTATCTACTATCCCATATTCCATATTCCTCGGATATATTTTCCAGTTCTTACTACTTGCTTATTATTGACTTAAGAAAGAATGGGATTTATATCACATGTAAAAATGATTAACGCTGATTTTGAAGCAAATAAAAATTGCTTAACAAAAATCAAAATATTAGAAATTAGTTGGATTAAATCAATTATTTTTAAAAGAGACTATGCCGAAGACTAAAATCATTTTTTTTATAACGAAGCTATTAAGTAGCAGAATACTCGTGTTATTGTTTTAATATTTTTGGAAGTATAGGTTTTTACAACAGATTAAAAATCAAACATGAACACAAATTTTAAAAGACATTCTCTATATAAGTAAAAGAAATAACAACACTGTTTCTGGTTTCAATGTTTTTTATATTGAGATTCAACCAACTTTAGCAAGCAACATTATCCAATGCAACAAAATTTTTTCAACATGGTTATTGTATTTATTAGATTGAATGAACCAAACGTGCGCAAAAACGCAAAATCGATAAAAATTTTTATTCCTTTATAATCCACAAAGTGTAAGGACAGAGTGCGTTATGCAACAATTTAAGTATACAAAATTTATAGACTATTTTCATTTCTTTGATGAGACTAAAATCATATAAGTAAATGACAAGAATTGTGTGCTTTAGAATCATAATTTTAATTTTTAAATGAAATGTCTGGAATGAAATTAATTATAAAATAATTCCATTAGAAACGAATAAAATATTATTTTTTAACCTACTCACCTTCAGAATATAAACTATTTTTAATATTTTTTATCTTTTGAATCTTGTAAAAAGAGGTAGAAAAGCAATACTAACTTTTTCAAGCTCAAAATAATTTAAAAAATTCGCTGTTTGGTAATTTATTGCTTCTGCAGTATTTAATATTTAAATACATAATCAAATATTGGGCGGTTATGTATTGAAATATGCTTTAAATATGAATATATGTAATAAGGAGCAGAATATGAATTTTATTGAACAAGTAATTTCCCTTAACTGATATAAAATATATCATTTTAAGAGAATTTATAATTATATGTAAAAAATGAAAAATTTCTTAATATTTATGCAAAACAATCGAATAAATATTTATACTTCTTAATAAAAAATTTCATTGAAAGTAAAATTTTTATTAATGAAGCTTATCAGAATATTGAATTAATATATTCTCATATTTAAAATTCTATCATGTTTTTAGTTCTTCTCTTTTATTAATTTTCTGTAACTTATATTAAAATTCAATAAACATCATGTATTTTTAAAGGGATTCTAAATTTATTATATTTTAAAGTTGTTCATAATAGTAAAATGCCAAATCGTATATTTTCAGGAATGTAAGTTAAAATTATTTTGCCCACATTGAAGAGGCTTATTAAAAAATATGTACAATATTAAGATAATATGAAAATAGTGATGAATGCATACTTTGCTTTAATTTTTTTATAAAATTATTGTGAAAACATTTTTTGCTTTAAATATATTTCGCATTTATGTATCTTTATCAAACGTATTAAATTACTGGAAAAAAATTTTAATGAATATCTAACAGAAAAAAAAAATTGTGTTATTTGTATATACTTAAGATTTTGTGTCGTACTTGAGAAAGACTTTATATAATTCTATTTATTTATTTATTTATCTATTTTGCATTCCATTTAAGTTCAAGAAAATGTAGGAATATTCCATTTTCGATATTAAAATAATATAAGCATTTATAAATTCGAAAAATAATTTTATTTTACTTAGCAAATTGTATGTCTGTATATTTAAAAGGTAACTATTTTTTTAAGTTAAATAGAAGTGCATTTTGAATGCATCTCGCAGTGTTTTAATGTATCATTTTATTTGATTCAACTTTAAAATAAATAAGAAATAATATATATATATCTACTCTACTATGTACACAGCTTTAACATTCAAATATATATAAACGATTTTAATCGAAAATCTATTACGAAACAAAAGTTTTCACTTCAGTAACACAACCACTCTAGCACATTCTTCGAAATATACAAATAGTCTCAATCTCAGAAACCCATTTCCAGCAGTAAGTACCACGTGCCAGATGCGATCTCTCAGCCTCACTTCAAACCACGCACCAACAGAAGCGCAGGGGGCGGGACCAGCCACCAGTCCGGAGCAACGAAATCCGGCACATTCAACATCTCTAAGTAGTGCCGGACTTCATCTCAACTTCACTGCAACGTTCTTTTTGCGCTCGTAGAGTTTCCCGCAACGTGGTGGCTGTCAGATTCTTGAGAAGGATTGTTTACTTCAGACAATATTTGAATAAGACTCCCTTGATATTTTTTAAGAACGAATACTTTCACAAACAAAATATTTAAGTTTTCCATCATTCAAATAATTAAAGTTCTTGCAGCTTTATAAGATTAATTCTTATTTCCTAAGCTGTAATGTTTTGAAAAGCATTAACATTATAATTGAAATTTAAAAGAAAGAGAAGATTGAGTGTGAATATATTTTAAACCACAGTTAAATATAGGATTCAAGACATTTACACAATGAATCTTATGTCTTGTGTTTTAATCATACTTGACGTTTGGATAAGAGCAACTGAAGCAGGTAATATCTCTTACTTATTATTTAATACTCGAAAAAAATTAAAATAAATATAGCAGTTTCATTTATCTCCTTGCAGTTAATGTTCTTAACTAGATTTTCTTTTACCTTAAATGAAGTGATGAAAATGATAGAATTGGGAAGTTTAGAGAATCTTTGGTAATGAAATATTTAGCAATAAGTTTCAATCATGTAAATTTAAAATAGCATTTTTGAAATAACGTCATTATACAAACTAAGGGTTTGTTATTCAGTGTCTACATTTCCGTTTTCATACAAAGTTATCAAAAATTAAATCTCCAAATTGTTTTTTTTTTCTCATAACAAGATTAGTTCCTTACTTCAATTTATCTATAAATTACATTTTAGACAAATGTAAAATTTTTTAATATTTTTATATGATCATACTTGACTTATTTAATATTTCAATATTTTCAGTGTTAAAATACTGCTTCAATTATTTTAAAAAAATGAATTTATTTAAGGGAAAGATAAATATTTAAAAAATCTAAACATTAAAACTAAACATTATTTTTAGCAAAAAATCACATTTTTTGTATAAAAATTGACCATTATTTTTTAATATAAATATAATGTCAAAAATATGGTAGATATTAAAAACTCCTCATACATATTAGCATGAGTTTTATATTTATATAATAAAAATAAATATAGTACTAAGAAACACTTAGAAACATAGTATAAATATAATACTTAGAAATAAATTGAAAATCTTATTCCAAAGAAATTTTAGTTGCTAAGGTTACTTAAAAAAATGAAAGGAAAGTTATGTTTTACGTCCCGGGGAATTAATGGAAAATACTTACTTAAAAGTTCACTCAAAAAAATCTAGTTTGACACACATCAAGTACAATTATTGAATCAGCAGTATGCATTTTAATTCCAGGTACTTCAAAATTTTCATAGTAAAAAAAATATTTAAAAAATTTGAAGTAATTTAAAAAGGAAAACATTTGCATTTAAATGTATTAACAGACAAATATATCAAATTTATGTAAAATTTATAAAAAAATTATTGTTTTGTATTTCTGTTGTCAATGTGCTGTACAATTTTATAAGAAAATATTTGAATGTTTGAAATTAAATTCTTAAGTAAATATTAAAGCAAACTATCTTTATTAAATTTTAATAATAAATTTGAATTTAATAAAAACAAAATATTTTGAAGCTTTTAAAATTACATAAACTTGTGATTTATATATATATATATATATATATGTATAATGTACATGTTTACATAACTGCAATAACAAATATTTTAGACAGAAATGAGATTTTTAGTTTTCAAATGTGTTCAGTGATATATTTTTTCAACGGAGAATTCTTGGTAAAATCTATATTGTATGGTTACAAATATAAATTATAAACATAAAAAAGTAAAAAAAAAAAAAAAAAAAAACATCCGATTAAATTTTTAATCTTAATATTAACTCTTAATATCTTAAAAAGTTTTAACCTTAATAATTTAAAATTAAAAAATAATTTTCTTTCTTTAAATATTTTCTTTTAAAAAGAGTTAATCTAATCAATTTTTATTGTTTGAAATTCTATGAAAAATTTAATTTTTATTGCTGCACGTATGGTTGGAACGTATCTGCAAAATATTGTTGTTGAAAATCCTATAAGGTAATTAGTAACTGGCAACGTTCTAGAGTTTGAAATATGTCTTTTTTCTAAGTATAATAATTCCTCAAAATATATTTAACTTACATGTGTTATTTTTATAGTTTAGTAGATATTATTTTTAATTACAAAAATTTCCTATTAAATAATTAATAATTTGCACTTTATCATATTTGGACACTAGAAATCTCACAAATTAAATAAAACATTAATTTGATAACTAATATATTTTCAGATGTTATAAAAACGAAATTTATGTGGACTCTTTCTTCTTGATATAAA
Organism: Latrodectus geometricus; assembly: GCA_026290005.1. Lineage (NCBI taxonomy): Eukaryota > Metazoa > Arthropoda > Arachnida > Araneae > Theridiidae > Latrodectus > Latrodectus geometricus. Next base: position 184,761 of record JAPDSC010056379.1, on the reverse strand, counting down.
AAGTAAATGATTTCCAGAAACATTTTCTGCAATATCTCATTTACATACTTCATTTTCATTTGCAAAATTTAGTTTTCTCAGAAAACAATTTAATATTTTTCAGAAAATTACTTTTCTGTCAATAAAATCATTTTAAAAGCCTTTTATTGATCTTTAAAAATAGATATTTTATATTTTGCGAAGTTGTTGCTGTTAGTATATTTTAATTTAAAATTAGGTAAATAAATACGAAATTTATGTTTTATGATTATTTTAAATATTCATATGTATAATAATGCATTCGTAAATTTATTTAACATTAATTGTTAACTGAAGTTAAACTAATAAAATCATAAGCGAAATATTGTAATATTTATCTTATATTTATTGCAGTTTTTATAATTTAATATTGCAATATTTATAATTTCATACATTCATCTTATATCTAAAAATTATTTATTACATATTTCTAATGATTTTTATATTATTAGGAATTTAATTAAAATGATTTTTAAAATAAAAATACCTTATATTTAATAATTTTTATGCATTTATGTCTACAATATTTTGGCTGAACTTTTTTTAGTATATAGTATATAGCCTTAGTATATAGCTTATAATAATAAAATCATCAGTTTGTAGGAATGATACACAAAGCCAAGTCCGACTCAAATCCTTAAGAATCCTTAATATTTTTTCATATGCATGAAAGAATATATTAAGTAGAATTTTTATCTCTTTTCGTTTAAGTAAATCCAAATTAAAATTGACCAATTAATTTAGCACATATGCATTTGTTTCATGTAGTTACATTAATGTAAAATTATTGACAATATTATATAATAGGAGTGATCTTTTATAATTTGTTTCGTCTACGAAAACATAGGCTTTGAAGCATATGTCTTTTCTGTGAATACATTTGTTTTAGAAAATTAAATTAAAATATTTTTGAGCACAATGTGGCTTCTTAATTCTTGGTTTTTTTGATATTTAATAGAAAAAAAGAAATTTAATGTGAATACATCAAAGATTTTAATCATTTAAAAATTTAAACACTTTTTACATAAGAATCTTTTAAGCGAAAATATAAATGCAATTTAAAAAAAATATATAATTGTAAGTATCTGAATAAAATCTATTGGATAAAAGATTTTCTCTGTGTTAAAATATAAAAAAAAGGAATTATTCACCATTTATTATAATTTTATAAAATAAGATAAGTGAATTGAAATAATGGCTTATAAATATTTTAATTTAATACTATATTATTACATTTATCTCATGCGAAAGAAGAATTTTTGAACCGAAGAACATATAATGTTTAAATTAAACTACCCTTATAAAAGCGGAAATTTAAATTTGAAAGTCAATTTTGCACACTCGCGTCATATTCAAATTGTCCCAAATGCTCTCATTGTTAGATTCACTTCATTAAACGCATATTCTACAGAGTGTTGAAATTCCAGTCTCCGGTCTTAAGCACAACTTATTCTACCCTGACATTAAAGACCATCTTCATTCGGCTGCAACATCCCACTAGGCCAATCTCGGAAGCTCTTTCAAGCTTTCATTATTCACGTGGCTAAATGACCTCTCAAGGGATACCTTCTGTGG
>JAPDSC010056379.1:138558-166936 GCA_026290005.1 Latrodectus geometricus | reverse complement strand
CATTAATTAAAGCACTGAATGAACATCTCCCATTCCAACTCTTCCCTTGAAATTTAAACTAAGTTCTAGCAGGACCTTTAGGCAGTAAAATGAGCCAACCCCTTACTCTATTAAACATCAATTACAAACAGTTGTTCGGGCGTAACTTCGCTTCCTAATGTTTATTTCGTTCACTGATTCAGTAGTCTGCGATTCCTTTTTCAAGCCTGCCTAGGGGTTTCCGAGTAAAGATTCATTCTTGAAATATATATATTATCGATATAAGGTTCGACAGAAAAAAATTGTCGATATTGGGTAATTGGGTCCTTGATGGATCGGAATATTGATTTGCGATTGAGCTGAAGTAATTTGTTGAGAGGTAAGAGTGGGATACTTGGAGTGGTTATTGCTATATATTGAAGGATTAAAAATAGAAATCATAAAGCAAGAATGAGAAGATTTTTTGAGGAGAGTCTGATAATTATTAAAATTCATAATGGATGCACTTTTCTAAAAATGTTACCCTCAATGTCAATGGATCATATTTGCAGTATATTTATGTTAAAAAATATTTAAATGACAATTGTTTAACTTTTAAAATTATTTAATTATTATTATTATTAGAGATAATTGTAATTCCAAATGTAACCATAAAGTTACACCGTTGCAACTAATGTAGTTTTATAACTATCAAGCATCTTTTAACTAATATTGTTGAGAATAATTTACCAAAAAAACAAGAAAATGATAGTTTTCTCATTAGCATAATTTTCATTTCAATAAATTTATCATCTTAAATACATATCATTTTACAAACATTATTCAAAAATATTCGTAATTAGCTGGGATAATCGAAGTGTCTAACTTAGTTATTAAATGTTAATATATAAATTTTACAATATATGTATATGTACTTTAGTATGCATAAATTTAACTATCAATTTATTATATTTTAAGCATCATTTAGAATATTAATTTTTAAAATGTCAATGGTCAATGGATTTTCAATTTATCTTATATATATATATATATATATATATATATATATATATATATATATATGATACATTGAAAATCGGCAATATAGCAGAAATATAATCTTATGCAGTAAATAATTGTTTTTATTTATTGTTTAATATATAATTTTTAGTATGTATAATTTTAGTAAATAAAATAAGATTTATTTCCCATATATTTAATGATATCGTAAAACTGAAATAATAAAAAAAATTACACTAAAATTTGCATAGCTTAAAATATATTTTAATAAATTGATTTTAAATTTTTAATATAATATTTTCAATTTAAAACTATGTTATACATAAATAAATGAGCAGAATTCAATAATTATTCGCAGTTATACTTTTTGAGTAATATAACAAGAGGTTACAGAGCTGGAAATATTTTATTGAATTTTTCAAAATAAATACATTAAACCATATTATTTTTCTGTTAATCTAAATAACGTTAGATTTTGGACATGTAAATACTCTCCCTTTTATAAAGAAATTTTCAAATAAAATAAATTTATTTTATAAAGATAATTAACAATTTTAAAATTATTTATTTCTAATTCCTTTTTTCTCACATTCCTTATGTGCCTTATATATTTTATATTGGATTTATACCTATTAATTTATGCATTTATAAAAAACAACATAAATTATATTATTTGGTCTGAATATAGCTAGGCATTACTATTATCGCTTATAAAAAATAAAATTATTGTGTCAAATTTTAGCCAATGGCACCATATTATAATGAATATTTTATGAGAAAATAAATAAATCTATGAAAGTTATCACTACATTTGATTCCACTTCTCATAAATTAAAGAAAAATATACCAATGGTGAAACATAATTTACTGATGAAACGTAAAAATTGAGTATTGGAATTGAATTCTTGAAACAGATCATTATTTTTGGGATTTACATAAGAAACGAAGAAGTGTTATACACGATATTAAAGCGAAATTTATTGAAAATACAAACCAATCTATGTATATATATATATATATATATATATATACATAGATTGATATATATATATATAATATTATGGAATGCACTTAATCGTTTTATGTGACTTTCCAGAAAAAGCATAAAAAATCAAAGTGTAATTGAACATGAAAACGAAATAGAAGCTAATAGATATCTTAGAAGTGTGTTAGAATAAAGGTTAAATTAGGATATTTATAAAATAACTTTTTCAAAACCAGAATTTAGCAAGAAATATGGAACATTCATTTGAATATCGTGTACAAATCACACCTAACATCGAAAAACGAAAGGCAGATTATTCATTACAATTAAAAAATATGCGTGTTTTATTATTCTTAACATTTTAAGACAAATACTTCAAAAAAACTAAATAGTGATGCAAGCTTCAAAACAAATTTATAAAATCTAATATTTTAATATTAAATTGTTTTTCTTATAACAGAAAAGGAAACTGCCTGTGATTTACAATTAAATCAAATTATCCATAACATTTTTATTATGAAACCGCTTTATATATTTGCTCAAACTTTAAATGCCAATAAGAGTCTATGCAAATTAGAAATACTATTCATAAATTTAATGAAATTAAACAGAAAAGATGTCTTGAAATTAATAAAAACAAATTGAAAAATATAAACTTTTAAACTATAATTTAGACTGTTGACGCAACTAATATTTATTTGCAATAACCATGTTCATATCACCTCATATTCAAAACAGAAACATCGCCTGATGCTTTTATAATACCTAAGAAATAGCGTGATTAAAATATTTATCACGAAAATATGTTTTTGATCCAAATAAAAATTGTAATTATTTTTGCTATGTAATCTTTTACTATCATTTAAGGAAAAAAATTAGTAACAAAGTAAATTCATTAATGAAAATTCTCGCAAAGGTGTTTTAAATATTTAAATGATAATGACACAGTGTAATGAGAGCGTATTGAAATAGATGAAAAAATTTAAAAAACGAGATTAGTTAAATAAAGTGACGTGTATATAATAACAGCCATTTAATATGCAATAAATAGAAAAAAATGCTAATATATTTGATAAAAATCAAAATATTTTGAATTGATTTCTTAAATCTTTTTATAAACGTTTATTTTGCTTTAAAATTTTTTTGTTATTATATACTTAAAAATTATAAGAAAATGAGAAGCAAATTGATTGAATACATTTTACAAAATTGTACATACTTTCGTTTGAATAATGATAAATGACATGAAGAAAATGATAAAATTATGATAAAAGTACTCTTAGAGTGATAAATGGGAAAACTTTTTTTCATGAATAATGAATGTTTTTATTTGGTTAAATAACATTTTGAGAAAACTATCTAAAAATATATTGTTGAATTGACAAAACTTTTATGAGTTAGTCGCTTTAAATATCAATAAGGTTTCTTAGTGCAACTATAAATATATTTTGAATGTTGTTTATAATATGTTGTTTAGTCAATTATAAATATATGTTAAAGACTTACTTTATATACCTATACCAAAAGAGATATAAATTATCAGAAAGATACAAAATAGAGATTTGATGTGTTTACCATTACTTTGAAAATGATGAATGCATGTAGTTTGACCATTTCCTAGAGTGATATTTTTATTTCAATATGTTTTTTTTTTAATATTTTTAATTAAAGAAAAGGATATTGAGATTATAATTACTTGGAGGAAGATACTCCCAGTATCTTTTAATATAATTAAATTGTAAATTTCAAATAAACGATCACTGGAAAAATATTTTTTCTTGTTACATTAAACAAACTTTTTATGCTTTTCTTTTCAATCCTTGATCAAAATCTCATCAGTTAAACTTCCTATGAACGAGAGAGAGAGAGAGAGAATCGAAACATTTTCTGCTTGTTTTTATCTTCCATTTTAGTTGTACACCTTCCTCGATATAAAGCTATTTTTGGAGGTTTTAAGCATTTAAAATGATATATTAATGTCACAATTATTATGCATGACACGAAGTGAGAGCAGTATATTTTCATTTTAAAATACATTGCAAGCATTCTTCTGGCTAAATATGAAGATATTGCGAAGCTGCAAATTATTTTGAATTTTAAATAATATAGACATATTGTCAATATTTTATTAATTTTTGTCTCCTTTAATTTAATTTTAGCTTTTAATTATTAATTACACGCAAATATTCAATTATTAAATAACAGAACTAGAATCTTAAAAATTAACGTTATAAATAACAATACGCAATTTCTTTTTTAGTACTTTTTAAAATACTCTTTTTCCATATCAATACATTTCTACACACGAGTTTCTCACTATTCTCAGAAATATTTCTGGGATCTATAGATGTTACCTTCTTCAGTAAGTTTTCCGTTTTCACTCTCACTTTTTCTGCAGAAACGAGAAAATTATTAGTCAAAATATAACGTTTCCTCACCTTTATTACACTCTTCATAGTTTCTTAAAATAATAAATTGTTTTGCCACCGTAACTGCTATACTATCATATTGAGCTCTCATACTGTTAAAGTTTTTGATCAACGATTGTGAAAATATTTTTATTTCAGCCATAATGCAAATTTTAATACATAGAGATTCCCAGGATGGCTTAATTTAATAATCAATGATTCTTTTTAAGTTTTTCATGATATTAGATTTCGTATACTTCATAAATCACATTATAAAGTAGGTACTCTCTTTCTTTCGATAACCATCAGAAAAAGGTGTCATATGTGTTCAGGCATTATCTTTCATAAACCGAATCGGTCTTAAACATTTCGCACTTAGAGTACAAGAATGTCACTTCAATAACATACTGATATTTGTATTAACATAGAAAGTACATAGCGATGTATGATCACTCATTATGACTGCTTCTCATACAAATAATGAGTGTCACCAAAGAGACTATTTTTCTTTTGTGCATTTCCTGAACACTCTGTTGAAACATTTTTTTCATTAAACTAAGTGACAATTAAAGTAATAGCTGTGGATATTTATTATTTATTGCATAATTTCCAACTTTAAATTTTAAATTATTTTACGTAATACCTATGTGTTTGCATATTCTGAATGTGTTTGAAAATACGTATAGGCAAAAACTTTTAATTATAACATATTAAAGAGGCTTTTTATTTATACACTCATTAGCATATTGTTACTTAAAGTGTCATTTAATATATTAATAAATCGCATTTAAAGTACATTTTGTGAGTTAATTAATGAAAAAAGCTAATTTCCCTCTAAATGGGTAAGTACTTTACAAATGTAAAAGATATTTGTAAATAGCCAATATTTAGTGCAATAGTATACGTTCAATTATAGATGTTATGAAAAGACTCAAGACGTGAAAATGAGAAGTTTACTTAAATTTCTAGGCTAATTATTTTCAACAGACTCAAATATTAATATGTTTCATAAGGAAAATTCCTTTATTTAAGTATATATTGATGAACAAAATATGTAGTGAAGTTCTCACCGCAAAGTTGATATTTTGTAAATGAGTGCTTCGAATATTTATTAGAAGTGAATTTCATAGATTTTTACAAGGAAAAATCTTTAACGTGTATACATTTTTTAGGGTGTATTTAATATTTTTACTTGAAAGTTAGTTAAAAATTTTAATATTCCTTCCTTAATTTATTCTTGACATGATTTCACAGATTTGTAATTAAAGTTTTAAAAACCGTTTACTCGATAATTTTAATAAATCAACTGTAGATTTCAATCTTATTTATTCTTAGATTAAATTTGTAAAGGCTTCGATACTTATAGAAAAATAAAATGTCAAAAATATAAATTTAAACAAAATTAAAAGTAATTTCTGCCATATCGTAATTTGAGTTACATTTTAAAGTTTACATTATGTTAAAAAATATTTTTTTTAAAATATTACCAAAAAACAAAATTTATTGCATTTACTTAATTATATTCACAATTTAGTTTATCAAATCGTTATTTGTACACTTAATATTAAAATACAACTAATAATTACCTAAATAACTAATTTCATTTATTTAAGTTTTGTAAGATTTAACAATTTTAAATTTACAAAAATAATTTTAAAAAAGTGATTCGGAAACTATTTTTTACTTAAAAAAATATTTTTCAATGTATAAAAATTTTACTTGATGTTTTTATCATCCATTGTTTCAAAATACGCATCTTTACTATATTTTCGCTGTTTTTATAAAACATCTTTCTTGAAGCAAAAAAGTTTGTCGGTAAAAATACCACAAATATCATATTAAATTAAATGTGGTTCATAATATTATTAAATATGCTCTAGTAATTAATTAGTTAAAGTAAAATAAATGTCCATACATGAATATATGTATATAAAAAAATACTATACGTTGAGACTAAAATTGAATTAAAACTTTTGTGAATGCAAGCATTTTTTCAAAAGACTAATGACACTTAATGTAAAGAAAATGAAATATCTCCTTCGGTTTACCAATGCTACAAAATTCCAAGCCATTATTATTCGTTAAGAGACTGGATACTATATGCTTCATTGTCTTTCAAGAAAAGAAAATCGACCGTCAGCGTCTTCAGAAAATAATGACCACACGATGAATGGTCTTTTTCTTACAATATTTCTCCTCCAAAGATCCCCTTTTTCCAAATCGTAAGTAAATAATGTAAATATGGGTAATTCAATTTACTAGGTCCTTCTTGACGTCATCCCAACAATTCAACCGTAACGGAAAAATGAAATAACTCTTATTCCAGCCGTCTAGATTTTGTTGACATTATTTGTCAACAAAAACATTTTCTTCTACCCATTACCAAAGTTCCCTTTAGCATTCTGTTCCAAGTGGGTCACATGGTATCAAGAGTATCTGGGTCACGTGGTCGGTCGTGATAAGAAGTACTGAGTTATTCATCTTCCTAATAGCTTTACATCCTTCCCCTGCATTCAACGTATTGGAACGAAAAACACGCGATTTAATTTTATTTGGCCACTGATGGCAAGAGTTCAGTTAAACTTAAGCATTTGAATATCAATCTCCATTAAGTAGATTTTGCTGTTAAAAGAATTGTACTGCAACTTAAAAATTTTTCCTTTTAAGGCCATTCATTTGTTATTTATTTTTAATTAAAAACAGTTGTTTTAATTGCAAAAATACATTAAGCGCTGAAGAATAAGAAAGCATGAATAACTAATTAATTAAGAAAAAATTATTAAATAATATATTTAAAATAAATATTTTTATAAATAGATACAACTCTCACACGTATTTGAAATATTCCTCACTATGAAAACACAATCGTAATGTAAGATTATAATTTAAGAAAAATCTAACGCATTTTAAAATAAACAACAATTTTAGAATACCTCTTATAATGTAATGAATAATATGCAAAATACATATTTAATAATACTTTAGATACAGAGTATTTTCTTTATTAGAAAATTTACGTACTATATTTCATATTAATACATAATATATTATGTATCTTAAAAATTAGGGCAGTTGCACATTCCTTTTTTAACGCAGTTTATTAATTTTTAGATTATGTTAAGTATCCTAGAAAACCAGATTGATGGTATTGTGCGCATTTTGAGTATATTTTATGAACAAATAATAAATCTTATAAACTACTTGTGCTTCAAAAACTCTTTTATTTTAGTTTACTACTAATAAGCCATTATATAAATTTGGTATGAAAAAATCATATTAATAATTTAATATTTTGTAACATTTAGGAACCATAGTTCTAAAAATGGTTGAAACTGCAGGGATAAATTAGTATGCAATAATATAACGTAAACTAAATTGTCAATCAGTCATCATTTCATATTTATAAATAGTGTAAATTAGCTAAAAATATGAAGATCAATGTTTATCATAAAAATCACCATAAATAGCTAATCACTATAAACCCACTCGTTATGTTTATATGTTAAAAATAAATATTTAATATGCTTATGGTATTAACAATTTCTTATAATAATATGTATTTTAATTTAAATTGCATTAAATAATATAATAATTAACCTTATTTCCTTAAAGGTATTGATTTTGTTGCTGCATATAAAGTTTCTTATATATTTCTAATTTAACATATGCATCTAAAAAATTTAGAACATTGTAAGAAATAAATATGTCGCAAATTTAGGAAATGTAAAAAAAAAAATAAAGATTAAGTAATTTGATTCTTTCAAGTATGTATTCAATCAATGGTACGATTTTTTTACAGAATTAGGAAACAACATGTTTTAATTAAAAATGATATTTCCGAAAATATAAACAAAAGCACATCTTTGTCATACATAAACCATTGTACCTTCAAATTCACTGGCTATCATTTTAGAAAAATGTTGCTAATTACACATTTAAAAGCACAAACCATCATCATTAATGAGGCCACCAATTACGTCAGCTATACAATCTCACATTTTTCTCTTTTCAAGTACTAAGTTTAGGAGTGGTTTCAAGTGACACTTCTTAGGAAAATGATGGTGAGATACGCTTTACAAGCAAAATTATTAAAATAATTAGTGTACTCATTTCCTATACTCAACTTGTCGCCATTTCGGATTCGTGAACTGTGTTTTTATAACTTTCGTTGACATGGTTTTGGCAAGAAAAAATTTCCGTCGGTTTTGGTACTTAAACATTATTTTCCTCTTATTTTTAGTAAAAAATGAAAGTTCTCCTTTACAAATAAAAAGCAAGCTTCATTTGCCTTAATGGAATGTTTGTTTCTTTTAAAAACTGGTAACATACTTCACGGATTTTAATGCTTATTACTCTGCTTTTCTGAAAGGAGATGGCATTTTTCTTCTGTATCCCTTCAAGTAAAGTATGCTTCGGAATCTGCATAATGGTAATTAGAAAAAATGTCTTTCTTTTAACGATAGCAAAGTAATAGTTTTTAGCTCTCTGTTAATTATTATCATATAGTTTAATTTTATAACTCTATCTTTTAGCAAAATGCGATTATCATCTGAAGCGTAATAAAGATTTAACATGATATGCAGAAACATTATTTACTCTTTGAATTTGATATGCAAAGGAAATTATGTCTGAAATAAGTTTGTGTCAACGAATAAAGAATAGTGCACAAACATGAATACATAATTATTATCAAATATAATTAAATTGAATTTATCTTTTTAAAATAAAAAGTAAATAAAAATTTTTATATAAAGTTCTGTTGTTTTTAAAATAAACATTTTTTCAAGTTGCAAATAATACAATGTTATTAATTTATAAGTTAAAATAATAGTAAAATATTAGCTTAAAACAATAAATCACTTTATATGCAAAATAATAAAAAAATTGAATCTAGTAAATACATTAATAGTTCAAAATTATAATTGTTCATAAAATATATATACTAGATTTAAAACATATACACGACATGAACATTCAAATTTATGTAACATTTAGATTATGAAACTCAGAACAAACTAACTGGCTCAGAACCTTTCAACACACAAACCTTTTCAAGTCATCCAGATTTTTTGTATAATTTTAATTCTACTGTTCTGAATTTTCATTCTAATGAAAATTAATCTTTTGATCCAGAAAATTTCTGCTATACAATATAGTTAATCTTAAACAAAATGATCTTATCATAATGTACATTCAATGATTGTTTTTGAAAACAATTTAGTTATAAGTATCAAATAAACGCCCACTTGAATTACAGTTCTGATTAGACATGGTGAGAAATGAAAAGTACACTAAATAAATTTACCACGTTTAATAATTAATTAAATTAATTAATAAATTAATTAAATATTATTATTAATTAAAATTAATTAATAAATGAATTAAATTAATTATTACTTAAAAGTACCACTTTTAAAAAATGAGGTACGTACTTTACAATACTTGTTAAACATGCTTTTACAATCTACTAATATTACAATTTTAATCATATTAGAAACTATTAGCCAATACGTAACTGAATATATCTGAATATAAATAAGATTTCAATTTACACATTTTCAAAATAATATTTGATTTCTTAATAATGTAAATGTGTTTGAAGAATTATGCAAAACCTTTTTATAACAGTAAATGAGCAAATTTGAATCATTATGTATCGTCTATGAAATATTTTGTAATTGCTATGAAATATTTTGCATGTATAATATTGAGCAAATCAAATCATGTAGCATAATTATGAAATAGGAGATAAAGAAGTCTTAAAAATATTTCACTTCATCCGTATAAGGATCATTCATATTTTACAATTTCTATTCATAAACAAATGCTATATAAATATGGGATTTTCAATTATAAAATAATTAATCCGCTTTTGACAGATTTCAGTAGATTTGTATATTTGAAACGAACAAGAAAATATCAAATATACAAAAAGTCATAAAATAGTTTGTGTATGAGAGAAATTTATAAGTTATATAAGTATTATGCACTAAATGACTACTTCATTTTTTTACATTATAAAATAGTATCGGAACAGACAATGCTATCCCAAACAATCCATAATCGCAAGTAGGAATATGTAAAAACTTTATTCTTTGAAAGATCTACATAATATGAAAAGGAATGACGACTGTAAGTGTAGAGACTTGCTTTGCAATAATAGACTCAAAATTTCAAGTGTTGTATAGTTTAATAACAATTTAATTACAAATAATAAAGTATTTGCTTAAAAAATTCTTAAATTACTCAAATGTTTTAAAATATTAAAATAAAAACAATAAATGGCAACACATTTATTAATAAATATGTACAAAGAAAAGACATATTAAATATATATATATAACATATATAAATATCCAATAAAAAAAGTGAATCTACGTATCAAAAATTCACGATTCTTGAGTGCTCTCGCTTTATTCCATTATATTTAAGAGTTAAAATAATAAACTCTGACATATGATTATATTATCTCCATATACCCTCGAGTATTAAAAGTTCAGATTATTTAATTTATTATTAAGAAGTGTGACTTTTATGGTTATCAGTTTTGCAAAGACAATAAAAATATCTCTCTGCTTTTTTTTTTTTTAAATACAATAAATATCATAGCAAATATATTATTTTAAAACAGTAAACTTAATATATTACGGATAAATTTAAATGATTTTGCAATGTCACTAAAAAAATTTTAATTAAAAATGTGTACCTTCCATACAATTTAAATGTAAGTGACAACATTAAAAGAATGTTATACTTCAGAATATAATTTAAACTATTCCTACATTCATTTTTTATCATTAGGATATTTATATTCATCATAAAATGAATTCACATTTCTTCATCATTTAGTTACAAGCATTGTTTGTTCAAACTCTTATATTTTATTAAATAAAATATATATGCGTCAAATTTAATTAAAAATCAATAAAATCATATAAGCCGTTATATTTACGAAAAGAATTATTTTTAAAAATATATTATTTATTGAATTTTTTATAAAAAAATAATACATTTTCTTAACTACTTTAATTTTTTTATAAAATTCATTTGTTTAAGTGTTGTGAATGGCTTAGTCAATGATATCAATGTTGAAAGAATTTTTTGAATTTACTTAAAGGGTAATTATATTTAATGTTAGGATGACATGTTTAAGTAATACAACAAGAAAATTCTCAAACAATTCAAGCGTTACACATTGAAGCAAAGATAAACATTTTCCATTTATAAAGTGTTTATAAATGGAATGGTTAAATAAGTAAATATTACTATATATATTTAGTTAATGAAAGTTGAATCGAAACAGTTAAATTAAACATAAGTTCTGAGTCCAGCAGCGGTTCACTCTATCACAATATTGGGCAATAATCCTTTTAAATACTTAAAAAGTTTGAAAGATGCAGAACAATTAAGAACGTGGTTAGAGTTTGATAGTGATTTGGTGATAACAAATAAAATGTAAATCTCCTGGAAACTAATAGTATATACTCAAATGCTAATGCATATCAAATGCTAACTCCCACTTAAGGAAATAACGATAGCAATAATTCTGTTGAGTGTTAAGTAAGATACACTTTAAATGACAAATAAAAGGAACTTATTTTGTTATTATATGTTATTATTTTTTATTTTGGTATTATATGTACTTATCTCAGAGCTCATTATTCTATTATTATTCCTTTATAGTGAAACATTTCATCATTTTATAAAATTTTGATAAACAATAAACAAATCCATTAAATGGGAAATAAACATGATGGAGAATTTGATACAAAAAGGAGAATTTATAATTTTGCAATCAATGTAATTTATAAAAAAGATATTCTTGCGTATTATTTAATTAAAATTATTCCAATATTCTCAAAAATTTGTGCATAAACTAATTAGAATGAAAAGTCACATGACTCGATACACGATTATGGGATGACCAAAATGTATAACTGTATAAGGAAGATAAGACAAAAAGATGTCAACCTTAAATTAGTGAACGATAAATGTAGCCCGTAGGATATTATTTTAAGTTTAGCCTAAAGCAGACGATAGTGTGAATAGAATTATTACGTTCCTCACTGCTTCGACTAAGCTTTCACTGAAATGTAATGAAAAATGCACGCTTTTTGGTATGTGAGAGAAAAGATTACAAAACATACACCTTAAGCACGTTTATCGGAGTGAGAGCTTAGGAGTTTTCTAAGTTTTCTGTCATGTGACATTTAAATTTAGGTTGGTATACCTGGCGAATTTTCTTACGAAGACAATATTTAGTGAATGGTTAAAAACATTTCAACAGCTTCCAGATATTAGGGAGTCAACTATGATTGATGAAAGGGCTCCGGTCTTATGATAGTACTGAATTCTTCAGAGTGGAAGGTCCCAACCTAGTTTCCAAAGAATGTCAAATAACCAGAGAATAGATTTCTTCTGGTACTGTTTATTGCTTAGGAAGAGGCTCTACTTTTAGCGTAAAAGTCTTTAAAATGGAAGTTTTGGGGAAAGTTCTTAGATTTTTTTTCCTTGTAATAATTTTATAATTCCCACTGTCTATGAAAATTCTGTAAGGAGGGCAAACAAACGGCGAATGACCAAATATCTGAAGACTGTTTTATCTGTTAAGTTGCTGCTATTCAACATCAAAAAGCGTTTTTTCTAAAGTTCTATACGCATTTCAGTTATTTATAAAATAATACAATGAGACATTTCTGAAAAACATTTCATAAATCATAGATAAAAAAGCATGCAGGAGTGTTCCTGTTGCAGAAAAAGCACAGATGTTGACTTTTTAAAAAAGATATGATGCAGACTTTTCATAAAATTATGTTGATCTTAATCCAGTGTATACATACATTTTTGTAAAGCGAACAAAGTTTCTCATTTAAATGTAAAACTTGGTTAAAATATCTTCAAGAAGCTGACACATTTATGTCCAGGGAATGGAGGAACTGAAATTTTGAATGATGTTCAATTTATTAACATTTAATTCGTAACATTATTTTTAAATTCAAAATTATATTCACTGAAACCATATTGCAACTAAACAAGCAAAAATAGTGAAAAAGGCCTCAAGAAATAGTGGCCTCAAACGGGATATGATTTAAACAAAGGTAAATTCAGAAACATATTAAAAATTATTTTTTACGTCTTACAAAATTCCGTTTTCGTCAATATTTAACACTTAAATGTTGTTAAAATCTGACAAATCAACAGTAAAAATGTATATACATTTTAAAATTGTGGTATCAAGAATGAATGAGCTTAAACTGGTCAGAATGACATGAAAGGAAGAGAGAGGCAAAAACACGCATGTGGTTAGCAATTCAAGGTATTTATACAATACAGAAAAGACAAATGACATTTTTAACACCACATGTAAGAAGTTTTTTGTAATAATAATCCAATCTGAAATTATTTTGTCAGGTCAAAATTTGTTTCAGAATGCAGTGTCTTACCTCAAATATATGAAGAAAATTTTATAACAAAACGTGTCAGAATACAAGAACAGAGGGTCATTGCTTATCGAGAGTATAGATTATCTTTCCTTAAAACTCATATGACACTGATTAAAATTCTCATCATTTTCCCATGATTAACGGTATACCAAAAGAACCGATATATTATGAAATCACTTTTGAAAAATCGTATAACAGAACCATGAAATATTACTCAGGATATAGAGCAGTTTGAAGCTCGCCCAACTAATAAATTTTGTCAAAGCAGAATCAGCGTGGACTGTTAACATAATGAGCATAACACTTGTTTCGTCTAATTATGCAGCAGAGTGATACTTTGTGATTGTGTATGGTACATAAGATACAGATATACCATAAAAAATATAATACAAAGCTAGATACAGAAGTTGCTCAATTTGATCTTTATTTGCACATGATTGGTAGGGGCAGTTATTGGATACATCAATGACACTCACATTTCTAGTTTGAATCATTATCAATTTGAATATAAGTAGCTATATTTTGCTATCGATACTTTAAAATTAGTCAGCTTTTCTTTGAGAGAAGCACACAAACACTGGCCTATCTTATGCGTAGGGGACACAACTTATATCAAACAAATTATTCATATATACATAATAATAAAATGGTATAGATACATTAAATGTAAATTTTTTTATTGGCTATTAAAAAGAAATCTATGGTTTGTTTATAGTAAAATAAAACATTTCTAAAATCTTCAATACAAACTATTTGGTAATAATAATTTATGAAATGTCAGATTATATTATTAAATTCATTAAAGTTGAAATAATTAAGTGAAGTTGACTAGTAAAAAAGAGACGATTAGTATGAATTTTGTAGCTAAACACACACACACAATTGATTGAAGATGAACTATTATTATTATTGGTTTTATTTGTTTTTATACGAAACAGACTCTCACACCGCATGAAAGAAACACTTAATACTGAAACACAAAATCAATTTCTACCACAGTGTATCATTTAAATAAAAACAATATACATTTTATTTTAAAGGAATGAGGATGAAAAATAATTGGAATGCAATTCTCACAATAGACTGCATTATCATTTCATGAATTCCTTCTAGCTCACACTTCATGCACGTAAAAATAAATTTAAATTCACAACACAATTTCTTTCCAAAATTGCACCCTAGTTATGATCAACATATTTCTCAATATTTCCTCGAGGTTTCGTTCGCGTGAAATAAAATAATAAAAGCATCAGCCGCGATATCCAAATCTCCGTTTTCCAGTTCAATGCATATCATATTTACCCCACATGTGCCTGCCAGCTATACAAGGGGGACTTTTCAATGTGATTAGCTAATATATTTTTAGACATTTCGAAGAGAAGCTTACTTAATACTCGAGCAATTTTCGAAGTAATATGGATGACAGCAGCATATGTGTCGGGGGAATTTAAAGACTTGGCATTTTGCCAAATGGAAGATACAAAAGAAAAAAAAATGGTCTGGTTAATAGAGAGGTTTTTACACGAAATGTCGTTTAGTTTGAATATTTTGCTGATTAAGTTATTTTTTGTTCGGAGGCCAATGAAAATATTTGCATGTGACAATACCTTTTGCATTAGCAATGAATTTATGTTCAAAGGCGGTCTAAAATAATATTATGCTAAGTTACTGCCAAATATTCATTTTTAATATCTGTTTACATATTAATGTTGTAGAAATATATTTCTATTCAATTTATAAGCTCTGACAAAGATGAAAAGGAAAAAGAGTTGTCATTATTTTCTTATAATCTGACATATTATTTATACTTATTTAAAAATGTTTCTCTCAACTTGTTAGTATTTCACTTATTTCTGCAGTAAAATTTTGAGAAAAATAGTTAAATCATTTTTATTAAAATCTTATTAAATATTATTAAAATTGTGCTAATATGCTGGATTGTTGAAAGTTAATATTTTTCAGCTTTCCAACTTATTAACACAGTTTTTATGTCACTTAAAATCTTGATAAAGTTAGTAATGCAAACATTACATCGTCTTATTTGATAAATTCATAAATGCATATTTTTTATACAATTAACAAAAATTAAGAATAATTAACTACTTATTTGAGTATCTTTTCCTTTCAAAAATAATTTTATAAAAACTAAATCATAAAAAAATACTTTTCTGCTGTTTCATTCTCTAAAATCTGCATTTTTATAATATTTCTTCTTTTATTCCCCTTGAACATCATATTTCAAATGAATAAGAATATACTGAAATTGAATTTCTTTTTATTTTTTACAGTTTATTAAAGAACCCAAGTAATAATTTTACTTAAAAATATTTTAATCATATTTAATCTAATTTTTTTTGTCATTAACTTCATATTTTTTTTAATTTTTTTTGAGAAAACTTACTTGTAAATTAGAAAGGATTTCTTTATTACATCGAAACTTTTTGTTCAATTATGATTCTGAATTTGTAATAAAAAAAGGTTGAATGCAATTTTTTAATAAAATATTTCAAATAAACATTACTTATTGGTGAAGCATGTTTATGCTTCATCAAGAATTCTTTATTTCTACGATGACAAGTTCAAGGATATTTTTTTAATTCTATTCAACAAAAATATAGTTTACCATGAAAAATATTTACTGTTTACATGATAAAATCGTTTTTTAGTTTACTTGGAAGATTTAAATGGTGTAAATGCAAAAATAAATCTGCCCAAAGGATAAAGTATACCTTTATTATATATCATAGTATGTCGTTAATTTTTAAAGAAGGCTTTGAGAATAAAATATATCTAATTAAGTGTAATTATTTAACAGATATTTTAAAAGGATATTTAATATTTATATAATAAGAACACAGATTTAATATTTATAATGAACTGAAAAAATGTAAAATATAATTTTTCTTTTTATAATTGTAAACTTTGCATTTTTAAAAATATTTCAAGTAAGTGTAAACGGTCTTGAGATGTTCAATCCTGATTTTTTAAAAATTGAGAACTGGATTTGTATTTGTTATGACTTAAAACACACAAAAGTTAAAAAAAAATCTCTAAATAAATATGAAATAATATAAATTATTATAATATATATTAAATAAGCACAACGCTACTATTATTTAGTGATTTAAGCATGAATGAACTATTACGTATAATTAAAAAATAATCAATTTTATAGCAAAAAACGAAGCAATTCAAAACAATTTAAGCTAATAATAAATATATAGACAATAATATAACTCGTTTACTTCATTAATTTGCATTGGATTTCCTCTTTCTTAATACTTTTAAATTAATGTAGAAATATATAATAAGTGCACTAAGTTTATACTGGTAAATGAAAATAAAAAAAATTAATTTAATTAAGTACATTTATTAAATGGAAAAATCAGTCAATATTTATCTCAAATAAATTAATCAATATAAAAAAATTATAAATACATAATGTTAACCTAAATAAAAGAATAAAGTAATTTAGATGATTGCAGATTTTGCTTATAAAAAGTGAATAATATTAATATATAGCAAAAAGACTCATTATGTAACAAAAAAATAACAAAATAATTTTCAAGTTTTCAAATATTTATGAAAGTTTTAGTTGTGAACATTAAAAATTTAATCTTTGGTGTCATATTGTAGTCATTGGTTTCTAACTGTGTAAAGTTTTGAACTTCGTTTATAGAAATTCTTTCTTTATTTCGTATTCTGTGAGTGCGTCGAACACAAAACCAAATCAAAACCCTTAATAGCTCAAATGGAAACTAATTATATAGTGATAAAAAAAGCAAAGGAATTTCACTTTAAAACAACTTTTAGTGGAAAAAAACTTTTCATTTTAAAGACTGAAATGTTTTACAGTCATTCACAAATAAACACTTTTTTAAACAAAAATGAATTGCAATTTAAAAAATTGTTTATTTCAAATTTAATTTGTTTATTTGAGAAAACTTAATGGAAAATAAATATATTTTATGTAAGTAAAAACAATAAAAATTGCAAAGTACATTTATATATTTTTTGGTTATTATTGCTTACAGTGAATATTTAAAAGAATAGGAATATTACTGCAATTAAAAACGAGTAATTATGTAGAAATTTTAATCAGGAAGGAAAAATTTTCATTAAAGAAAATTAATACGCAATTTTTATTATAGATTTTTATAGTTATTTTCTTATATGTTTTGATAATCAAAAGATTCGCCAGTAAAAATTGTAACAAAATTCTTTCTTGTGAATATATATTTATGAAAACTGAAAGATAATGGACTAACTACTTGGAACAATTAAATATAATGTTTGAACTCCACGCAGTAAGAACATCCAAACTGACAAATGCCTTTGTAAAATATTTTAACATCTACCGTGCAAATTGCATTTATGGACAAATTTCATTTATAGGGACAGGGTTCAAGTATCACAAGTAAAATTTTCAAAATATAAGTACCCAATTTGTTTATATAAACACAACACACAAGGACCCATTCTCAGGAACTTTAAGAAGCAAAGCATCCATCTTCTTATTCAATGGGGGTTGTGATCGAACACCAAAGAGTGCTGCATTAATATTATAAATTAAAAATAGCGACATTTGACAAAAATGTTGCATTGAGCTTAAAATTTAATTTTTATTAATATAAATTCCAGGCATTTTACCACTTCATTACTCTTGATCTTGCTTTTCGTTAATTAAAGACAATAGAATTATAAGCTAAAGAAGAATTACATTTTTCAGTATGTTTCTTATACATATATCATCCAGACTAGAAGACAGTGCTGAAAAAAGAGTCTTTAAGTCAAATTTAAAAATAAAATATTGGAAATAATGTCAAAAACTTACGATAAAAAAGTAATTATTCTTTAATAATATTATAAACATGGATTATGATGAAACAAAAGTAAATATTTATAAGGATTTAAATAATAGTTAGCAATTTATAATGTAGTATATATTAAAGAATGATAAGCAAAAATAATATAAATTAATTTTACCTCTAGTTAATTGAGGTAAATAAATAAAAATGATAAAAAAATTCAAACGCTGTGAGAAAAAAAAAATACTTTTTATGACGAATCGAAAGAAAGAGTGATACTTTGATACGGAAGGAGTTTAATATCCCAATTTATTATTAAATTTAAATCTGGTATTCATGTCACCATGATTAAAATAATATTCATTAACACTTATTAGTAAAAGTTTTCATTGACTATTTAATTAAAATATAAAGAATATTTGTAATCTTTCATTTTAATATAAAACAATGTGTTCTCGAAGCAATTGAATCATAATCATGAGATTCAACTACGAGAAAAAAAAATGTAATTATTTGAATTGATTAGTTTTTTGTTTAAATCAAAATTCTGATAAGAATATCGGGAAATTATTGGCAATCTATTGAATGCTCATATTTATCTGTAATATTCCGGAATAGAAATCTGTCATACAAAACACGTGGTGTATTTTGATAATATATAAAAATACATTCATATACAATGTATATATAATACAGACTGATTTCAAACCAATAAAAAATTTTTAAAATAAATATTTTATAACCTTTTTCAATTTGAAGATTATACGTAGATTTTTCCATATGATGGATCACCCTATCGGAAATTTGAATTTTACTTTTAAAGGCATGCTTTTTGATGAATATATATCAGCAGTATAAAATCTAGCACGTTTCAAATTATTTTCTGGAGATTCAACACCCAGTATTTAAATATCTTATATACCGGAACAATGCAGCAAAAATAAATTCCGATTAAATTCCAAGAAAACTGGAAGAAAATTGCCTTCATATTATCGTTACAATGATTCATTGCCTGTCAGCAAAGATCAATTTGATTAAAAGAAAATTTATTATTTCCACCCTTAAAATTTTTTCTCAATTGAGATGATTTCAATCACAGAAAATTAAATATTTAACTATTCATACTTTAATTTAATTATATTATTTTTATAATAATTTACATTTTTCCCAATTTATCTAATATTAAATACCATACATCCTTGTAATTTTCATTTACAGCTATTTTTGATTGTCTCAAGGTTGTAATAAACATATAAAATACTAAATATTTTTACTTATAAAAATAACTCTAAGCATTACATGTTGTTGTTTTTCACCGATATGTGATTTAATGCCATACATACATAAATTCAAATTTTTCAATTCAAATGCACAAAAAAACACATACACATGCATTTATATATATATATATATATACATTCCAAATAGTAAAAAAATACAAAAGCTAAAATTTAACATTTGTATAAATTTTTCATACAAATTGTTTTTTTGGGATATCATATTTTCTCATTAAATAAACTTAACAATGAAATGTTCTTTGCTGTTTAATATTTTATTCACTATATCTGAAAATTCTCATAAAAAGTAAATCTAGTATATTAATTATTAAAACTAGTTTTGTAATTAATATTTATATTAGTAACGTTTTCATTCATTCAGTTCTGAGAAATGTGGAAAAAGCAAAATTAAATATTCTCCATGCAAGCGTTATAATGATTTCTTTCGCATTATTTGAATTATTCAGAGTAGGAACATTGATATTAATTCAGTAATTTCATTGTTTTAATTATATTTATT
This sequence comes from Latrodectus geometricus, assembly GCA_026290005.1. Taxonomy (NCBI): domain Eukaryota; kingdom Metazoa; phylum Arthropoda; class Arachnida; order Araneae; family Theridiidae; genus Latrodectus; species Latrodectus geometricus. The sequence continues at coordinate 146,517 of JAPDSC010056379.1, read as the reverse complement.
GCAATGAAGTAAGTTATTTGATAATATATTATATTATTTTGTATTTAAATTTTTTTAACCATATTTATTTATTTTATGTCTTTCGCTATAATTAATAATACATATGGTTTCTATAAATTACAGGAATATTTTATTAAACTTCACAACTTCCAAGCTTATAAGATATATATTCTAAATACTTATATACACACTTACATATATCTATTTACTATATATATATATATATATATATATATATATATATATATATATATATATATATATTAGAATGACATTTATCATATGAAATATAAGCAAGCCAATAACCAATAAATTATGCGTTAAATATATTTGATTTCTTGGTTATAAACTAGCTTATTATTCAAATGGTTAAAGCCTTGCTTAAGAATTAATCTAAAATATTTGTGTAACATTTGTTCTAATTTAAAGCAAGATAAATTTCCAGTTTCACATTAAAATCATTTACCAATGAAACCAAGATATGATTTAAAATTAATAAGGATTTGATGCATGCAAAAGTCTATATGACATTTTCTTATTAAAATTTCAAAGTATAGCCATTGAATTAAACATATGCTCTTATCCAATTAGTTGATATTTTAAAATCATTAATATTTTTGATATTAATTTAATATTACTTAATAATCTATGTAGCCTAAAGTTAATGTTGTATAATCATCTTTATGTCATGGTTTTAAATTTTAAATGTAAAATCAGCATTTGATATTTAAAATGAGAGTAAAAAATTATGTCAGAATGATTTTTTTAAATTGTTTAACGATTTATTTGGAATTTAATATTTCATTAAAAACTATAAATTTTTTTCACCTTTATTTGAATATCTTTTTTTACATGTACTTCATGTAGCCTATAAATTAGAATAATGTTTTATTATATCACGGGTAAATTTTTCTGTCTTCCTTTTTATAAATTCTATTGGTAACATAAAGAAGGAAATTATCTCATATCAAAAATTTCCCATTGCAGTAGTATTCAATGAAGATGAAATGTTAAACATTACAGCATAACATTTCAGTAAAAACAGTTTTATCAATAAATTATATATTAAATCAAAACTTCAAATAACTGCCTGAAAAACTTATTGCAATTATTATCAAATGCATATTTGAATTTATTATGCGATAATCATGTTTCCAAGAACGCTAGCAAGGGACAGAGTATTTTGATAATCTGGTTTTATGTTAAACACTGAAATATTTAAAAATACTTTTTAGTATTAATTTAAAGTAAAGTAAAGATACAATGTGCAATATTTCGTAAGATTAATTTTGCTTATAAATATTTTTTTCTTTGCAAATCACAACCTGTTTTCTGACATCGCATGGTGAATATTCTGATAGCTAAAAGTTGTAGAGAATTATTTTTTTTGTGTGTAGTGTATCTTTCATTTATTGTAGATATTTGCACTGGTAATTCTCCATGTACATATAAGTCATATGAGAAAACCCGGAACACACAAAAACACTCTCCTTATATAAATACAGACAGGATCCATAATTGTAACTTTCATATTCCTTTGTCAACACTAACTTGTATTTACTAACATGTATTTTCAAATGTATTTTTATGTTAATATTGCTTTTTCAATAGGCGATGGATAATATTATTGCAAATTATCTTTATACTTTTAGTAAGTACAACCGTACACATATTTTATCTTAATGCACTTTATATGAACTTTTGTTTAGATAAAGGGCACAACAAGCATAATTCCATCTTGTATACGAAATAAAAATCAATAATACCTTTATGCAGTCATATGGTATTCTATCTAAATTTATACTTTTACACAAATTTGTTATCTATGTTTATTTTTAAATTATATAGTTATGAAAAAGGGAAAGGGTTAATTTTGAAATATGTTTAAAATAATATGTTTATTTAAAGAATGTGATCAATATTTAATATTATTTTTTTTATATATTTTTATGAATAATCAACTAAAAACTAAAAAAAAGGTAGATTTAGTTAATGTTTTCAATTAATTTTTGTGCACTTTTTGTGTTTATCTTTAAACTTTTTATGTAAAACATTTTGTGTAATCTTTAAATGATCTTCTTAGATTAAAAGAGAATTTTTTTAAAATATTATTTATGTGAATATTGCTTAACTTTCCATCATATAAAATAATATTTGTATGCAATAACTTAATTGTTAATTGTGGTTTTGATTAAGTTATTTTTAAAAAAAAATATTATGTTTTTACTTATAAAACTATTTTTTATTCTGTGTGAGGGGAAAAATAATTGCTTTATTGTTAGCATTATATTCAATATAGTGTGTGAAATTTATTGCATAAAACATATCCTAGTGACAAGTCATTTCGGGTGTCATGAAAAAAGTATTCCTCTCCTTTTTATTAACGTTTTTAAGTTTTAATTTTTTCTCCAGAAAAAAAAATTATTTACTTATATTAAATAAATATTAAAAGTGTTGAATTGCTTTAACTAATACAAGACGATCTGTTTTTGATGTCATAATATTAAACAAGGAATTTATTATTCTTTAAAAATTTAATTTAAAATTTTTTAATTTAAAGATGAAATATAAAGATAAATTATTTTAGTTATAAGATTTATCAAATTAGTTTCAAGCTAAAAAGCTAAATATTAAAATATTTATCTCATAAAGGAATTTTTTTGTTATATTTTAACTATAATGAATTGAAACTAGGATTATCATATGCACACTATAACAGAGTACAATAATTATTTACAGAAATCTCAAAGAATAGATTTTTTCAAGAACAATGTTCCTCACACGTATAAGATGAAAAGTATGATTTTTTTAGTTATTTTTAAGATATGATGAAACAATTTTATTCTTAAGCTTTCCTTTTGAATTTTTTTTAGGTAATTAAATTTAACGAATATTTCCATAAGGTTTATCTTCATTCGAGAACTATATAGAACATCTAAAATTTTTTTAGTAAAATGGAACTTTTAAAACTTGCAATAATGTATCTTAAGTAGCATGAATAATCCTTCAAAATTAATGATATTGTAAACATAACTAAAAGACCATTATGAATGACAATAATCTTTAAATGTCTATTTAGATTTTTTTAATTTTAATTCAATATTACGTTAATAAAATTTAAATATATTTCACTAGCAATAAAATTTTTAATACATTTTATTTTGAAACACTTATATCATGTGTTATGACACAAGTAGAATCATTATTTTGAATATCGAATAAAATACAGAAAACATAGAAACATCTAGAGTTCTGTGTTTTAATATATTATAAATGAAATAACTATTACATTGAAAAATTCAAGAGTGTCATTAAAAATAATATATAAATAATTGCAGTGCTTTGTTGGATCAAAATGTAATAAAACATTAACTATCTGCAGCAGGTATGCATAGTATAGTTTACGCATGGATTAAAATGAATATAACAAATTACAGCAGTCACAGGGAATATTTAATCAATTTCGTAAAATGTCTTTTGTCTTGCGGTAAAAACAAATTGCATCGTTCAGGGTCGAAAACCACTTATGTCTTATCCACTCCAAATTTCAATTTTTCCTTTCGATGCTCATAAATTATCTTGATCGAAGAACAGAAGTTCTTTCTTCAAGGGAAGAGATTTTTATCTGACAAACTCATTATGTCAATGGGGATAAAGAAGGGAGCGTTTAAATAAAGCTGTTGCATTTTAGAATCGTCATCGAAAAACCTTCATGCGGCACATGTGTTAATATTTTTTAGAATGACATATATCATGTCTTAGAGATAAAAAACGATAGAAAAGAAGCATCGCAGAGATTAAATAAAGTCTTGAATTGATGGACTTTGTAAGATATGTATATTGCTTTTTCCTGTCACGTTTTAAAATATTCTTTAGAAAAATATTTTTACTTTTGGTTAGAATGACAATAGTTCAATTTCACTGATTGAAAGACTGATAAATTTTTTTGTTGATTTGATGCTTTATTCAAATGTAATTTTATTAAATATAAAACGTTGTATTGCATAAAAATATTGAACGGAAATTTTCTTTTAAGGCTGTTTTTAAATTTATTTTTTGCCCATTACAGTATGATATTTTTAATCAATGCTATTAAATTTCCAGTTACTGTCAGATATATTTATTTTATCTAATTTTAGCAAAAATAATTTCGTTTCAATTGCTTGCTAATTTTTATTTCATATTTTCGTTAATACATCACTTTCAACTCTTTTTTTTTTGTTTTCTCATAACTGAATATTTTTATTTTAATTTACCACCACTTGAATGGATCATATTTAAAATTATTTCGCTTATTTTTGAATTTTATCCCAGACCAAGTTTAGTATACAACTCTAGAATGTGATTAATATAGAAACAAGGAATACATTTTCCAAAAGTTATAAAGCTTTGTTTGTGGCATTATATATACTATAATTCTATTGTATATATTATAATTAACTGCATGAAACTCATGATTTTAAGAACGCTAATAATTTTGAACACTTTTTTCCTTCACTTCAAAGTTAGTGATATAAGTAAGTTCTTTCAATAACCTCGTTTTGATTATTTCCTCCAAAAATAATCCAGTCAGATTATTGTATTAAAATTATGTAATTTTAAAATTTGTAATAAAGTTTCAACTATCTTATCAAACCATTGTACTATCATTTTTGTTTAATTTTGCAAAAATTAGATCTCAATTTATTTCTTCTGAAAAAATACCCTGTTAAGAAAATACTGTTTTTCTAGATGTTGATACAAATTAAGAAAGATTATTGCGATATAATCAAAATTATGTTCTCTCATTAAACTATCATACATTACATATAAGTATGTACATACATAATATTATTAAATTAATGATTACAATAAATATTTTTACCTTACATTTTATTAATTCCCATTCACTTATTTTTATCAAAATTAACTACTTCAGCATTGAATGTTGTCGGTCATTTTTAAGTTTAAAGTGACTTTTTATTAAAATAATATTGTGAGGGTATTTTGTGTGCATCATATATATTAAATACGTATAAAACCAAATTTGCAGAATTTTGTAAATATGAGTGGTAATTGTAAGTACTATCAATTTAAAATAATCTGCTAATTTATCTAAATTCTACAAAAGTACTTGCTACTCATCATCGTAAGTCAATTTTTTGTTTTGAACAGTGCTTTTCCTAAGACTTTACAAGAATATAAATATTTACTGGGACATATGTTCAGAAAAAGTACACTGAATATAAATTTTATTGTCCTTCATTACGAATATGATCTCACTCAAACAAGAATTTTTGTGATGTAATGATAAATAAGTTTATCAAACTGAAATATTTTATATAATGAATTTTTTAAAAATAAAAAAAATAAATCATATTTAAACAATATTTCTTTTATATTGTGTACCAGTTATACTATTATACTCAAAGTTCAAGTAGAATTCACAGATAATTAATATTATGTGATTAAATTTTTTTATTGTATGATCTTATTGATCATAGTTTAAAAAAATTAATATTCTTATTCCCCTTTTCTCATATTTCTTTTCTCCAGCATTTTTCTTTTATAAAGTAGCTGAAGGCTCTATAGTATTTCTATTTAAAATATTTAATAAATTTATTTATTAACAACTTAATCTTAATAAAATTTAATTTTACAATCAATTGTAAAATATACTTTTTTCACAAGTATTTGATTTTGTGTATTTGAGTTAAAGATTGAAAGGAACTTTTTAAATCTCGATTATGATTGATTCTTTTAAGAAAAAAGTTGTAAAATTAAATCAAGTTATCTTTTAAAATAAAATGATTGCTTAAAGAATTAAACCAAATTATTATTTCCTTGAAAACTTTTTATTGGTTTTTCCTTGAAAATATTGTTACGGAGATACTTAAGAATCACCAAATTTTAAAATAAAAATAGTTGAAAATCTTTTAAAACCAGAAAGCAAATTTTTCCTTAAATTTTTGTTGAAAAAGAAAACATTTTATCATATAACGTTATAGGCATCTAGTAATGGTATAAAAATTTCTTTTCATAACTCTTTAAATTTTGAATTTTAATACGTCTGAATAAAATAAAATATTTTCAAGTTCTTGTCAAATGATTATGCTTTTGAAATAAGAAATATTATTAGCATTTTATGACAAATATTTTTTTCTTATAGCTGATTACTCGAATACTGATCCCGCTAAGGGACCATCCTTCATAACTGAACCTCCCTCTGATGTAACATTTCTTAATACGCATGGGACAATAATTCCTTGTTCAGCTACAGGACATCCAAGCCCTACAGTTACATGGAGAACGGAGGATGGTACTGTCGTTGTCAACATTCCTGGTCTGAGACACGTGAGATGGGATGGCTCTTTAGATTTCCCACCTTTTTCACAAGAAGATTTTCGTAAAGATATTCACACTGCAGTTTATAGATGTATAGCAATGAACACTGCTGGAGTTCTTGGGAGTAGAGATGTTCGTGTAAGAGCTGGTAAGAACACGTTATTCTTATAACTTGTTTCAATAATAAGACAATATTATTGTTAAGATTTTACTATCTTAAGTCATTAAATTTGGAAAAATAAATAATTTAAAAAAAGTAAAAGACTTCTTTAGCGAATTTTTTTCAAGTGTTAACTGTCGTAAGGGAAAAAGGGATTCAAATACTTGACAAAATATTTGAGTTAAATCCTAATCGCATACATTAATTTTTTACATTTAATTTAAGTGGAAATTTTGTGTTCATGTAATAAATAAATGTTACATATGGTAGGGAAAGGCAGTGAACATTGAAGTCTATGATGACATAATGTTATATGCCATACGACATTATATAAAACATTTTTAAAAGGATTACGATATTATTTATTATTTAAAATTTAAAAAAGAAGCAAAGTCGTATTATTTCTCTTAGCTGCTAAATAGAAATATAAGCTGTTATCAATTTAATTGGGAATTTGTCAGATTATTGAAAAAAACTCAGTTAGCACATTCAGCTTTAATAAGCTTTCCCTTATACTTGCTTATTTTCCAATAACTAAAGTATTTGTTTGCGGAAATTCATATTTAAACATACTGAAGATTGTTATAAAGTATCCTATATTCATATCACACACAGAAAAAGTACTGTTAAAATTGGAATTTTCAATTTATAATAAGGTTCAATAATAGTTCACTTTGTAAAATAAATTCCAAGTGCTGTTTTTAAATTCTTAGAACTGATTAGACAACCTTTTACTTTTTTATAAATAAATCATAATTATAAATTAAAAGTGATAAATTTCATCAATAAGTAATACAGTTTTAACTCAATTTCTCATACACATTTAACTTAAGAGATAATTTTCTTTTTAAAAATTATATGCTCATTTAATTAAGTAATATTTGTACACATAAATCCTTCTAAAATATTTTAATATTACCACCCAAACCTGTCTAGTGTTTAGCGTAACTGACTACGGAAGGGGAGGATCTGGGTTCGAAACCCAGTTCGGGCATGAATGTACTTTCTCTTTCTCTCTCTGTGTGTTTTTTATCCTTTCCTCAGATGATGTATGAATGTGACCCGCCGTAAAACGGGTTTGTGGTAGTGTGGCGTGGGCGATGCTACTCGTACCTCTGTGACTTGGTTCATAAGTGCCCACTGGGTAATGATAAAATGAGTAGCAGTTTCCGGCCTTGTTGCGGCAAATGGGTTAATGTATACGTACTTGCAAAAGGGGGCCCGCCCTTAAAAACAAAAAAAAATTTAATATTTAGAGTGCTATATATATATATATATATTGTATATATATATTATTTTTATTAATATAATAATTAGTATTTCAACATATGCTACTCATTATGAGGGATTCAAGCCTAGTTAAAATTAAATTCTTCATTGCTGTAATTTTATACTTTATATTTTAATTTTAATATAATAATATGCGGGGAAAGTTTCTTTAAGGCAATTATTAAATTAATATATATATATATATA